>PVHP010048268.1:0-12587 GCA_004024765.1 Zapus hudsonius | reverse complement strand
TTTTTTTTTTTTTTTTTTTTTTTTTTTTGGTTTTTCGAGGTAGGGTCTCGCTAGTCCGGGCTGACCTGGAATTCACTATGTAGTCTCAGGGTGGCCCTGAACTCACAGCAATCCTCCTACCTCTGCCTCCCAAGTGCTGGGATTAAAGGCGTGCGCCACCACGCCTGGCTCAGTCCCCTTTCTTAAATAACTTTGAATTTGTATTTATTGACTTGTGTCATGATTTGATCCAGGTGTCCCCCACAAACAAATGAATGTGTTCTCAGTGATCGATCCTCAGCTGATGGCAGTTCGGGAATTACAACCTCGCTAGAGCTGTGTTGTTGGGGGCAGGCTTATTGGGGTTATAAGCCAGCTTCCCCTTGCCAGTGTTTGGCACACCTTCCTGCCTCTATTTCCAGTGCTGTGGCAGAGGTGATGTCCACCCCTCTGCTCATGCCATCGTGTTCCCTGCCAGGATGGAGTCTCCCCTCGAGTCCATAAGCCAAATAAACCCTTTCCTCCACAAGTCGCTTTTGTTTTGGTTCTTTCTGCGCAGCAACTAGAAAGCTGACTACAACAACTTGAGAGAGAAAGGTAGAGAGTATAAACATAGCATGGCCTCTTGCCAATGCAAATGAACTCCAGGTGCATGTGCCACTTTGTTCATCTGACTTTCCATGGGGAATTGAACCCAGACCATCAGGCTTTGCAAATAAGCAGCTTTAACCACTGAGCAATCTCTCCACCCCCCCTTTTAATACAAGGTCTCTCATTAGTCTATAGCTCCCTGATTAGGCTAGCAAGCCCTAAAAATCCTCCTGTTAATGCAGGATTTGGGGTCTAGGGAGGGATTCCATAAAAGTGCAGGACATCCCAGGCCTGGTAACTCCAACTTTTGGATCTTTATCTGATTTAGCAAAGAAATGAAAAAAAAACAGACTCCAAGAAGAATAAATGATGAATTATGAGGTTTATTTTAAGGAGAATTGGGGGAGAGCTAGCTGAAAGAGTCAAGCCAGAAGGGAATTCTCCTTGGCCAGCTAGAGAGGGAGAATGGAGAGACCCTCCTTCACAGAGAGAAATCTCACAAGTGCATGCGCACACACGCACTGTTCTGTAGACCAGGAACTTAGACACAGTTAAAAGAAGAAACGGGGGTTGGAGAGATGGCTCAGTGGTTAAGGTGCTTGCCTGCAAAGCCTAATGACCCGGGCTTGATTCCCCAGTATCCACGTAAAGCCAGATGTACAGTGATACATACATCTAAAGTTCATTTGCAGTGGCTGGAGGCCCTGGTGTGTCTCTCTTCTCTCTCTCTGCTTGCAAATAAATTAAAATATTTTATTTATGAGAGAGAGAGAGAGAGAGAGAGAGAGAGAGAGAGAGAGAGAGAGAGAGAGAGAGAGAATGGGCACACCAGGGCCTCCAGCCACTGCAAATGAACTCCAGACACCTGCGCCCTCTTGTGTATTTGGCTTTACATGGGCACTGGGGAATCAAACTCAGGTCCTTCCACGTTACAGGCAAGCGCCTTAACCACTAAGCCATCTCTTCAGCCCAAAATATTTTTTTAAAAAAGAAATTAGGGTGGGAAGATGCAAGCAGTGACCATCAAGTAAGGAGACAGAGGTGAAGTGGGGATGACAGAGCAGTTCTGTTCTCTTCCCAGGCAATGTTGGTATCTTCATTTCTATACTTGAAAGGAGATGAGAAAACCAAAACAAGACAGAAGAAAAGTGCCCACAGGACCCCCAAAGAGTCAGGCCAGACTACCTGCCTTATCTGCTTCTGCTTCCGCACACAGGGATGTGTCCATGTCTCTGTCCCTCCTAATCTAGGAAATGACTATAGACCTAGATGGCTTTGAAATACGAGGCCTTCTAGACCTCTGGAAAAACTGGTCTTGAGTCTGAAATTCAGCAAACATGGTGTTACTTATGCTGATTTCTGACTCTCCAAGACAAAATGAAAATTTATGCAAAACTTATGGGGAAATTGTAAAGCATGGTAACATGTAACCTCTCCCACAATTCCTGTAAAAAGGGAATTCTCAGGGCTGGAGAGATGGCTAGGTGGTTAAGGCACTGGCCTGCAAAGCCTGACGACTCAGGTTCGACTCCCCAATACCCACATAAAGCCAGATCTGTGTGTTTGCATTTCTCTGCTTACAAATAAATAAAGACAATTTTAAAGATGGGGGCCGGGGGCGGGGATTCTCAGAAGCTGAGAATCAGGAAAACTTTAGGAATAATTCTGTCATTAGGTGGGATGGGTGACACCGGAGGCCCCTTCTAACAACTCACCTTTTATGGCTAAGGTGGATAGGCACAAATTAGGCAAGAAAACCCATCTAGCATGAAGTCTTAGGCAAAGACGTGACATGTTTACACGGAGCAAAGTGAGCCCAAACATTTCAAACCAGAGCTGTCAACCTGGAATGGGTCTGCAAACGTGTTGGAATATAAAGTAAACCTCGGTAGACAGATAATAAACCTTCCCTAAAAAGGTAATCAGATGGTGAGGAAGCAGGCTTTGCAGGCAGCATTAGTGTGCTTAACGGACCAAAATGCACCCACATTTTTAACTCCAAATGGGCTGGTGCACATATTTGGGGTGCCAAATCTTCAAAAGCTAGGATGATTGAATGCTGCCCCCTCCCCCAGGCAGCTGAGGGAAAGCTGGAGGAAGTGGAGTGTGTAGGGTTGTAGTGCAGGATGGGAGAGAGGCCTGGAGTGGGCACTGTGGTCCCAGGGACATACGAGCAGAGGGTCCAAACACCTCAGTGTTCACTGTGGGGGCAGGAGGGTGATGTCATCCTCTCCCCACCCCTGATGTCATTCCAGACAATGAGGGTACCATGTTTGGAAAAGGACTACTTCCTTTGAGCTCAGACTAATAATACTATATATAATATAATAATACTAATGTCTCCTTTTATTGGGGTCTGGGCAAACATTGTGCAGAAGTTTGAGTATAAAATGTCCCCCATAGCCTCATGGTTTTTTTTTTGTTTGTTTTGTCTTGTTTTGTTTTAAATTTTGGTAACTCACAATGTATTTATAAAATGAAAAGCTCTAGCAAAACACTTTTCACTGGGAAAAATAAATACAACAGACAAGTGGAGCTACACAAAGTCAGCACCCACTTTGGTAGATTTCAGCCACAGTCCATGATAAGCATCCATGCCTTTATCCCCCCGCCAAAGCTACTCAGCTTCCAAGTCAAGAATTTTGAAAATCATTTTAATTGATATTTTATAAGGCTGATATCTGTCTCATTCCACATCATCTTCAGCCAAGCTCTGAGCACTCACAATTCTCTGACTAATGGTTGGGAAACTTGGTCAGAAGCATCTAGAACACTGGAGGTGGCAGAGTCTGCAGTAAGTAACACCTGCAGCAGCTTCTGTGGCTGCCCAGGCCCAGCAATGGCATTTGTCAGGTGATCCACACCCTCCTCATATCCACCTTGAGCTCACAGCTCCTCACCAAGCTGTGTTTCTTCAAGGAAGAACTTCTGAACAGCCTCAGCATCTTTTAGGTCAGGCAACTTGGAAAGCCCAGCTCTCTCCTTGGCAAGCATTTGTTTCTTCCTTCATTCTCAGAGCCTGTTCTTGAAGGTGGGGTCACTCCACCCCTTGCGGTCTAAGTAGATGGAACCTTTGGTAAATGGAGCCTTACTAGAGGTGTTCACTGGCGTGAGTCTTGGGATTTTATAGTTCAGCTCCTGCTTGCCAATGCTGCTTCCTCCCAGCTGATATGATAAGATGTGATACCTGGCTATCTGTTCTTGCTTTCTATGCTTTCCCTGACATGATGAAATTTCCCCTTGAAACTTTAAGTCAAGGCTTCTGCCACAGCTCTTGAATACCTGCCCCAGGGCAATAAGACCCTATTGCTGAAGATACCACAGGCTGCTAGCACACAACACCAAGAGACACTGCTAGATCTTGAAAGAAAGCCAGCTCCCAAATGGTAGCCTGTATGCTGCAAGGTGCAACACGACCTGTCATGGGAAATTAGTCAATGATATTCTAACAAAACAGGGGTCATTCCTCAACAATAAAGCAGCCTTAATACTCACCCACCATAACTCAAGGAAGGAACTGAGTGGAAGAGGGGGCGGAAAGACTGTAAGAGCCATGGTGGGGGAGAATATCCAGAGACATTGCCCACCTCAGTAATAACATACAAAGGGGGGTGGAACCAGGTTGACTACTAGGCTATCTATAACCCCCTACCCCATGGACTGATCCAGACTGCCCACGGAGGAGGATATCCAGCTGATTGGGGATAGGGAAGAGGGGTATTGGGGAACTGGGGATAACAACTAATTATTTGTTCATTAAATGTATCTCATTATGGATAAAAGCAAAACAAAAAAACAGGGGTCATTGATACACAACAGCAATCAATGGTCTGAGAATCCAGAGGACACTGCTATAAGCAGAGACCAGCAAGGCAAGAAGTACTTGCCTGTGCAATAGTGGCACCTAACCTAGGCTAATAACCAACAGCTCTCTGATTGGCTGAGATACGCTCAGTGGCAAGGAATCCCTAGCTGGAACTGGGATCCAAGACAAAGGCTTATGGAGCTGAAGAAGCCAGACTTCAAGGGGAAGCCCCCACTAACCATGGGCCTACAGAGAAACTATAAATAATAAATCGGATGTAGCATTTTTACATATACACAGCTTAAGAAACAATCAAAATGGGTCATCCAAGGACACCCTGCTCAAGCTGAGAATGGAACACTTTGATCCTTGGACACTGTCTCTAGGTTGAGCCTCACTCACATGCCTCACTCTCCCGTCCATCCCAGGACAAGCCTCTGATCTAAAGCTGCTGACACTCACCCTCTGCCTTCTTTCCAGTTTTAATCCATTTGTGAAGCCATCTACTGATGCCTGCCAAAGCCATACCAACTATAGTCTTCCCAATGTGCTCTCTTGTTTAATTGTTTTCTTTTGTTTTTTCTTTCTTTCTTTCCTTCTTGTCTCACTCTGTGGCCCAGTCTGACCTTAAATTCATGACCATCTTGTCAGCTTCTGAGAGAAGATAGTTCAGCCCTGCTTGCCAAATGCTGGTTAGAACTCACTCCCAGGGATACTGACAAGATGGGATGCCCACTGTCTGTTCTTGCTTTCTATGCCCCCACACCTGGTCTACTCAATGGTATCTTTGAAATGTGTTCGTGTTGATGTGCGTCGCAATGGTTTATTCACTTGGTCCATTCTGCAGGATTCTGTTGTGTGATTACGTCTGGTGCTATTATGTATGGGCCTCTGGTTGTTTCCATTTTTAGTTGGTATAAACAAACTAGCATGAACATTCTTGTACTTGTCTCCTGCACAGACTGTGCATAAATTTCCTGGGGCTGAAAGTAGGGTTTGCAGAACTACCACTGGTGCCCACACCATGATGGTTTATTACAAACCGAGGAGCTTGGGCTAGACTGTAAAGCAATCATGTCTTTAAGTATGTTGTTTAGTTCAGCAGGCATATTTTTCTCCCAGCAGGACCCCCTTTTAAAGGAGCGGTTGATTTACATTCTGGCCTGGGCTCAGGCCCTTCCAGCTTTCACATGCTTCACGCTTCACACTCTCTGCCTTTTCCTTTCACCTCCTCCCCAGCTGCTGGTCCAGAGGGCTGAAGAGTCAAAGGTTTTCATTCTGGAACCAAGAAAAGGGTCAGTATCTCTCCTGGGTAAAAACCTCAGTGTCACTCACGAGGGCTGTCCACAATGTTGTGGATGACAGACAGGTGACATGAGACAAAGAGAGAAGCAGGTGTAGAGGCAAGAGCTGCAGCTCTGCAGGTCCTGGGCTCGGTCACGTGCCACCCGAACACAGCATGGCTATTCAGCTCCATCCCTTTTGCCCAGCTGCTTGGAACTGTGCCCCAAGTCTGCAAGGAGATGAATACACCGCCCCTCAGCCCTGGAAAGCTGCAGAGCCGAAATCAGGGTTGTCCTCGTGACTACAAACCTCATTTGTCTGTCTGGTTAGTTGGTTGTCTAGTTGGTTTTGGGTTGAAAGTGGGGGGGTCTCACTTTCATTTCTTCCTTTTTTTCTTTTTTAATAGATGGTCTTGCTATGTAGCCCAGAGTGGCTTCAAACTCACAATCCTCCTGCCTCTACCTCCCAAATTCTAGGATTACAGACCTGCACCACCATGCCTGGTCCAAAACTCTTCTATGGATGTTTATGAAAAATGAGTGTCCACTCTTCTGATTTGTGTGGGACAACCCCACCTTATCCGGCTAGTCATTCCAGAACCAGAGAGTTGAAAGTATGTGGCAATGTAAGCCTGCACTCAGGGCCCCTAGCCAATAGATGTGGAGAATAATAAACCCTCCAACACACCGCAGCTCTTGGCTCTCTCCCACTGAATCACGAAGCAAGTCTTTAAATACCCGGAAGAGTAAATAGTATCAGAGACCCGAGTGAAAGACTGGAATTCAAGGAGCCACCAAACTGGAGGCGAGTTTGCCAGCATTATTCTCTCCAGGGTCTCTCTGCCTGAATTCAACACCCACAGGTATCAGCTTCCCTGTGAAAATTCCAGGGAAGCATCCAGGTCCAACACTAAGAGCAGAAGAGACAAGTCAAGCATCTTTGTCTACCAAGAGACAAGGGGGCATCTTTCATTTCACATTCTTTCTTTACCCTCTCTGCATTTGTTTAGGTCCCCATCCCCAAGCAATCCCATGTAGAATAGCTGGAATATGTACTAAGCACACGAGCACCTGCCATCAATACTAAGAATAAACGGTACTTACTAAACACTGACTCGGGAATGGTCATGTTTAGTGGGGAAGAGCAGGAAGGAACTTGGATGAGGACTTCTTGGGTTTTAATTCCCAACTCCCACTCGGCCACAATACATTTCTTCCCTCTTCATTCTCTTCCCTTCTGTTCTTTCCTCAACCAAAAGAAGAGACAACCATGCAATTGGAAACACATGTTTTGAGAAAGACAGACAGAGAGAGAGAGAGAGAGAGAGAGAGAGAGAGAGAGAGAGACCCATTTCCTCACTTCTGCCTCCAATTCCAGCTGAAATCACTATTGGATAAGTCACAGGGTCCCAGTCGACAAAAGTAAGCTGTCGTAAAAGAAGGATGGACCTGGAGTCAGTAGACCTGAGGTCAAGCCTCAGTGTCCTTCCCCACTGCTGCTGAATTGCACTTGGCCTGTTCGGTATCTGTGAGACATGCCTCTATGTGAGCAGCCACCATGCTTAACTCTCCCCCTAGAATGAGATGTAGTCATAGGAAAAAAAAACTGAGGCTGAAAGAATGTAAGAGCCAAAAGAAGGGGAGGAGTGCTTTGCAGTACTATCTTCCAGACACAAAGTGGTCTGTGTGGTATCCATGACCTCACAGGGACCTGTTCAGGTCCCCAGCACCATATGAAAGCCAGGCATGATGGCACATGCCTATAATCTACAATCCCAACATTGGTAAAGTGAGACAAGAGAATTCCTAGGGCTTGCTGGCTACTGAGTCCCGCCAAAGTGGTGAGCTCCAGGTTCAGTGAAAAACCTTGTGTCAAAAATTCAATAAGTGGGCTGGAGATGGCTCAGCTGTTAAGGTGCTTGCCTACAATGCCTAAGGATCTGAGTTCAATTCCCCAGTACTCACATAAAGTCAGATGCACAGAGTGACACATACACCTGGAGTTCCCCTTACAGTGGCTGGAGGCCCTGTGGTGCCCATTCTCTCTCTCTACTTACAAATAAACAAATAATAATAAAATTTTTAAAGGTGTGTGCCACCAAACCTGGTGGCTATTTTTTAAAAATTAAATAAACATGGGTTAGAAAGATGGATCAAAGCCAGGCGTGGTGGCGCACGCCTTTAATCCCAGCACTCGGGAGGCAGAGGCAGGAGGATCGCTGTGAGTTCAAGGCCACCCTGAGACTACATAGTGAATTCCAGGTCAGCCTGGACTAGAGCGAGACCCTACCTCAAAAAAACCAAAAAAAAAAGAAAAAGAAAGATGGATCAGCAGGCTTATCTCTGAGCCTCTCAAGATCCAGAAGGTGCTTCACCATTTTCCTCCCTTGATCCTAAACCTCCAGCCCCCCTAGCAAGCCACAAACAAGCCCTGCGTTCTCACCCCAGCTGTGCTGGGAGGTGAGAGTTCCTCTGCAGCCATCACCATTTTATCCATGTCTAGAGTCATGTAGCAAGTCCCCTCAATTTATCTATGCAAACTAGGCATTCGCAGGTTACTAGCCCCTGCCTATCCACTCGTGAGATGCCCACAGACTACCCTGCCCCAACCAATCCTCTTGCTGATGCCCCTGCCTCTAATTTTCCCCTGACTTCTACTATATATATGACCCTTCCACATACAATAAATGATCTGCCCATTCTGCCCCCATGGCTGTATCCCAAGAGTTCATTTCTCTCTCCGGCTCATGTCCTGTCCACCCCTGTTCTGAGGACAAATGGGGAGTTGATGTGTGCCATGGCTCCCTCCCTAACTCAACCACAGACCAGCCGCCAGTGCAGCGTCCACAGCCGCCAGCCTTCTCTGCAATTCACAGCATCCGGGGAAGAAATGACAGCCTGAAAAACCTAAAATCCCGAGTTCGATTCCCCAGTACCCACATAAAGCCAGATACACAAAAGGGGAGCGTGTGTCTGGACTTTGTTTGCAGTGGTCAGGGACCCTGCCACAGCCATTCTCTCTCTCTCTCTCTCTCTCTCTCCCTCTCTCCCTCTCTCTCTCTCTCTCTCTCTCTCTCTCTCTCTCTCTCTCTGCAATTAAATTTTTTTTAAAAAGAGTACTTAAAATCTAGCATCTTTCAATACACTACAATATAATGTGGGGCTCAGTGGATCATGCCTGAAACCCCAGCTAAGAAATGGATGCAGCCTATCTATGCAAACTAGGCATCCACAGGTTACTGGCCCCTGCCAATCCCCTTGCTACTTATGCCCCTGCCTCTGGTTTTTCCTCTATATAAATGACCTTTTGCACATAATAAATGAGCTGTTCACTGCAACTGCCTCCTGAGAGTTCTTCCTATCATTGGCTCACCACTGTCCTAAGACTCTGCCCACACAGCTCTATGGATAAACAGGGAGTTGATGCACGCAACACCCCAACTAAGCCTCGGAACCACAAAGCACCTTAATGGCTGAGCCATCTCTCCAACCCAACTTCATTATTATTATTTTGTTGTTGTTGTTTTTGAGGTAGGGTCTCGCTCTAGCCCAGGCTGACCTGGAATTCACTATGTTGTCTCAGGGTGGCCTGGAACTCATGGTGATCCTCATACCTCTGCCTCCCAAGTGGTAGGATTAAAGGTGTGCACCACCACACCTGGTCAACATTTTTATTTTTGAGGCTGGGTCTCACTTTAGCCCAGACTGACCTGGAACTCACTGTGTAGCCACTGTGTAGGCTGGCTTCAAACTCACAATGATCCTCCTGCTTCAGCTTTTCAAGTTGCTAAAATGGCAGGCATGAAACACCACATGTGACAGAGATCAACTGTTTTAGAATCCCTAGATAAGAAAGATCGTGTGTTATTTGTCATTCTGGGTCTGGTTTATTTCATTTAGTATAATATTCTCCAGATTGATCCATCTGGCCATAAATGACAATGTCTTTTTTAAAGCTCATAAATACTCTATTGTGTATATGCACCGCATTTTCTTTATCCATTTATCTGTTGATGGACACGGGGTGGTTTTATATGTTGTCTATTGTGAGGAGTGCAGACATCTCTCCAACATGCTGATTTCATTTCCTTGGGATATATACCTAAATGGGATTGTTGAGTCAGTATAAGTATAATTTACAAAGATTTAAAAGCAGAAAGAAAAAAAAGAAATCTGGACTTCGAATTCACTTGTCTGTTCCTGTGTTACTTGTTGGGAAGGAAGGAATTACTGTGGATCACGTTGCTAAACTCAGCTATTGGAAGGTTTGATAGCCCACCTTCAAAGTTCTGATTCTACCAAAATGGAGGTTCTAGCAAGTCTCTATCAGAAATCTGTTCCCTTCCACTTGAGCACAAGAGTCAAGGACAAAATCACCCATGTGAAGCCAGATGCACAAAGTGGTACATGGAGCTAAACTCTGCTCTAAGTAGTAACTTTCTGGCAAAACTTATAGGTGTTGCATGTTTTTACACTCCCTGCAAGTGTAGGTTAGTGCAAAAATATTTTTAACGTAGTAAATAAAATTGGGGAGCCATTGTAATAACAATCCAATTATGCAGAACATTCAAGGAAGTTAATGTCCTGTTTGATGGAATTTTGTGGTTAATAAGGGCAAGTTGAAAATGCTTGTCAGGATTCATAGTCAGAACACAGTGAAAGAGACCTAGGAAGTCAGTGTCTCCTTTGCCTCCCAGGCCCTGAGGGAGGGAGGGACTTGCTCCTGTCCTGGGGCAACCTGGGGGAGAGAAGGGACCCCAGACCCACAATCACCAGCTGGAATCTCCTGTGGGACTGGGGCTGACTCTGAACTTGTGCATAACCTTTAGAGTTGCTTCTTAAAATAAAAGCCCAGCTTCCAGCTTGTTGGGTGCCACTTGCCTGTCTGCATAGCCCAGAGCTGTTGGTTTTGCAGAATTGAGAGCAAACGGCACAGACCTGCCACCAGCATGGAAGGCTTGCAGTGATCAAGGCTCTTTCCTCTGCCTATTAGACTTCATTCTCCTTTGTCTGCCCTGATCTCGTTTTATTTTTCACATCCAGCGTTGGTATTCCAGGCACAGGGAAGTAACCTTTTTTTTCCTCAAAGATATATGTTTTATATTTCTGGAGGATGAGCGCAGCTATGTTCATGCTTGGACCTCTCAGTCATCCTTATTACTCAGTGTGCTGTGATCTCTGCTGTTTGTCATCATTAGTACTATTATTATTAGTTTTGAGACAGAGTCTCATGTAGCCCAGGATGGCCTTGAATTCATTATGTAGCCAAGGTTGATCTTGAACTTCCAACATTTCTGCCTCCAACTCCCAAGTGCAAGAATTGTTATAGGCTTGTATCACTATGCCTTGCTTGAGCTAATATTTATTCTTTTATTATATTACTGTTTTTTAAATTTTCTGCATCAATTTTTATTTATTTATATGTGCACGTGTGTGTGTGCATGTATACCAGGGTCTCTGTCCTAGACCTTATTAGGTATTGATTTAGAAATAAGACAAATTGCATGAGTTCATTCCATCAGCGTGCTTCTCCGCCAACTGCCAAAGGGCCTGTGATGACAGATGAGAGTGGCCCCTGCCTTCGAGATTAGTGACCACGCAGACAGTGACCACTTGTTCTGGTCAGGGCTTATGGGGGAAAGACTACAAAGGAGGGAGTGACAACATGCAAGGCATGTGAGCAGAGGAAAGAGCAGGCAGGAAGGTCCAGATGGGAGAGAGGAAATGCAGTCAGAGGCCTCAGGACGCTGGTCAGATTGTCAGGTTATGTCAAGAAATGGAGGTAGAGCGGGTGGAAAATATGGATAGTGCTATGAAAATTGTTCCTGGATGCAGCCAGACAAAGTGAGTGAAGTTGGGGTGCAACTTGGGGAGAGGCTCCACAGAGACAAATGAGAGCCCAGCATTGGGTCACAAATGTTACGATTGATGGCAGAAAATGCTAGGCTCAGACTTAGACTTGCCTTTTATAAGCATTTCGGTGGTGGAAAGGGGCCTCGGATTTTGCCATCTATAAATGGATTTCTGCTTGCTTAGCTTGTCTGGATGAAAATGAGAGTCATGACTCCTACTGGCTGAGGCTTGGGTTTCAGAACTTTAGGGCCGACCCTACACATCTGGATCTCACAAAGGTCTCTTTCCCCATCAATACATTCCACTGTGCAGCCTGCCAATGACCCTGGTGGTTATCTGTCATTAGAGTATCCCTTCCTCATTCCTTTTTATTCTCCCAGGATCCCATTTGAAAATACATCTTAGAGGGAGCTGTGGATGGTGTGCCAGAGAAGAGAGTCTGGAGCTTTTCAGGAGGCAAATATGAGGACTCTCCAGAGATGAAGACCACAATGCAGGGAAGATAGTGGACCATGGAGGGCCTACAATGCAGCTTCTTCTCCGTTTTATTATTCACTTATGTATTCATTCAAAAAGTGTTGGCTCATCTCTAGCACACCCTCCAAGGCTCAGGCACCATTGCAGAAAAGGGTCGGAAAGAACATCAGAGCCAAAGGAAGGGGAGGAGTGCTTTGTAATACTGTCTTCCAGACACAAAGTGGTTATGACATTCATGACCTCATAGTGGCTAATATTACCCACACAGGCCTGCTTAATAAGAGGGGAAAAGAAAGTGATAACATCAAAATAGATCAGGGGCCAGGTGTGGTGGCACATGCCTCTAGTCCCAGCACTCGGGAGGCAGAGGTAGGAGGATCTCTGCGAGTTCAAGGCCACCCTGAGACTACATAGTGAATTCCAGGTCAGCCTGGGCTAGAGTGAGACCCTACCTTGAAAAAAATAAAGACAACAACAACAACAACAAAAGTAGGTCATAGACTAATTTTTTAAAATATTTTACTTATTTTCAAGCAGAGAAATACAGAGAGAGAGAGAGAGAGAGAGAGAGAGAGAGAGAGAGAGAGAGAGAGAGAGAG
>PVHP010048267.1:0-12518 GCA_004024765.1 Zapus hudsonius | reverse complement strand
GCTGAGCCATCTCTCTAGCCCGAGCCCAGGTTTAAACCTCTGCTTTATGATACTAGTAATTCCGCATAGAGGAAGTGAGAGGTCAAGTCAGGAGCTCAGGCAGGACCCAGGGTCTTGAAGAGTAAGATAATAACAAAAATACCCAAAGTGGACCAGTGTGATTAAGAGCAAAATGAAACGTTTTGCTTGCTTTGTTACATTGAGGAAAATAAATAGCATGGAGGACGTTATAGTTTGGGCATTTCCTTTTGAAACACTGTTTTCTGTCCATTTTCATGATCCCGTGATAATCTCCTAGTGCCCACAAAGTATGTGATTTCTGCTACTTTTAGGGAAATAGTCATCGAGGTTGCTGTGTCCCTTCCACAGTTTGTCACAAGCCAGATTAGTCATATCTGACAAACAGAGTGCATCATTAAATGGTTTTAAAAATATATCATTAAAATTGGCTCATCAGAAATACATTTCTGTGGCTCAGTTTGAATGGTGCACAGCTTCATTTCAAGAAAAAGAACTGGGGTATGTTAGGATGTCAATGTAGGACAAAGGGGGAAAGGTTAAGGTTTTCTTTAATATATACCACATTACCAATAAGAAAATAAATGCAAACTTACGATGCCAGTTTCTCTCCCATCATTAATTAGGTTATTTGGGCATCTATGTCATTGAGTTACTTATTCATTCATCTAATCTTTACTAAGACCGTATTGTGAAGTAGAAGTTTTGCAAAGGTAGACCGAGACCTGCTGGGCAAGCATTGTCTTCCAGGCTGAGCTGCTGGGGGACTGTCTAGCGCACATGGGAATATTAAACCTTATTTCATCCTTAGAGTGACAGACAATGGCAGTTCAGGAGAGAGATAAGCAGAGCCTCTAGAACAGCAATGATCCTGAATTTTCTATAATGGTATGCTCCTTTTCTGAGAAGTCAAATAAAACATAATGCAGAATACAATCATTCATCCTAATATTGTCTTTATAGATGTGCCTGATTTTAATAATGGCCTTAGAAATATGGCTAAGCATTAAAGTCAGCCCTAGACACTCAGAACTGGCATCAAGTCAAAGGACCATCCAAGCATGGTGGTGCATGCCTGGAATCCTAACTTTGGGAAGGTTGAGGCAGGAAGATCACAGGTTCAGAGGTAGCCCAGGCTACAAAATGAGACCCTGTCTCAAGAGGAAAGGAAAAGAAAGGAAAGGGAGAGGAGGGGAGGGGAGGAGAGAAGAATGGAGGGGAGAAGAGGGAAGGAGACGGAAGGAAGGAAAGGAAAAAAGACAGAAGAACTTTCTAAGACTGAAGGGAGAGAGCATGCAAACCAGTGAGAAGAGTCTTCCTTCTTCTGTAGGATAGCCCACACTAGCCTGGTCCACAGTGGCCAATTTATGAACTCTTAGTTGTAATTTTAAGTAATTAATTAATTTGCGTGTGTGTGGGGTGCACCAGGATCTCTTGCCCCTGCAAATGAACACCCGATGCTGGGGCTGCTTTTAACACTGTGTTTATGTAGGTGTTGGTGAATTGAACTCAGGCCAGCAGCTTTGCAAACAAGTGCCTTTGACCTCGGAGTCATCTCATTGGTCCTTGAACTCCTCTTTACTGGGCAAGTGATACATGATTGATGAGACCAAAGACAGAGGGAAACAGTGTCTGGTAAGAGGTGCGAAGAGCTGGATGTGAACATTGGGTGCCGCTGTAGTCATCAGAGCCATTTTCCTCGGCAGATTTGTTAAAGCTGACCATTTGGGTAGTTTGTAAACCAGCCCCTCTCCGCCATGCCTCCTTATAAACCCATGAAACTTAAGCACACAAGTTGACAGTAAGAGTCATTGTCATTGATATGTGAACACTGACCAGATTTATAGTTTTATATTGCCTGCTGTGTGGATAAGGAAGCAACACACACACACACACACACACACACACACACACACACACACACACACACATACACACACACATTTTGTTGCCCATCAGGTCTCAAGCACAAATACACCCCCCGCCATACACACAAATAACCAGAAAGATCCTTACAGGTCAATGGTCCAAATCCTGTTTGTTCTAAACTGAATTGGTTTTCCAAACACTGTTGAATGGGATGTGGAGATGCCTCAGTGGATAAAATACTTGTCCTGCAAGTTTGAGGATCTGAGTTCGATTCCCTGTTACCACACACAAAAAATGCCAGGCATGGCGGTGTCCATCTGTTATCCCAGTGCTGGGCAAGCAGCGATGGGAGGATCCCTGAGCTCACACGCTAGCTAGGCCTAATTGGTGGGCTCCAGGCCAATGAGAGATCTTGTCTCAAAATGGTGTATGACATTCCTGAGGCTAATGTTGGAGGTTTTTCTCTGGGCTCCATATGCACACACATGCATGCGTATTAATACATATGTGAACATATGTATGTGCCTGCAAACCACACACAACTATTGGAAATAAATATAAGATATATTTTTAATTTTTCATATTTTTATCTATGCATTTGCAAGGAGAGAGACAGAGAGAAAGAGAGAGAGAGAGAGTAAGTAAGCCACTGAGCCATCTCTCCAACCCAAGATATATTTTGATCCACCAAATAAAATAAAGAGTACTCATTTTTAAAAGTAAGAGCACTGTCTTTCTCCATGACCTACATATCTTAGACAACTAGATTTTGTGCATGGAAGCATGCTGCATTCATTCAAGGGAAGCAGAAAGAAGGTGGCTAAGAAAAATCTTAAAGCATGCAGCACATTTTCAGATCTTTTAAAACTGTTTCCTAGAGGAAAATGAAATTCAAGCGTATATTAAATGTGAACTGCTGTCGTAGGAGTTCAAAGTAAATGGGAAATTGTGTGACAGTTTAATCCTCGATGCACGAATTCATTGAATAAAAAATGGGCTGAAAATTCACCTCACAATGTCATTATAGGGTATGAAAGATTTAGAATTCAGATGTAAGTTCCTTTATTGTTTTTTTTTTCAGCTTTGGTATCATTCCAAAGAAAAAAGGGTTGATTTTTTTCTTCAAGTATAAGTGATCTTTGATTTGTAGGGCTGAAAGAAATGAACACTTCAAATGAAGATCCATGCCTAATGCCAATCTCTTTTGCACGGATCCATGCCTTTGTTGCTTAGAATTCACTCAAAAAACAAGCAGTGTCTCCAGAGAAATTCAGAAAAGACATAACTGGAGAAGGCGTGATGGTATCCACTCTATGCATTAGACATTACTATCTCTTTCTGCTCAGCTTATCTCTTATCTAATAATAATGACAAAGTGACTTTGAATTCATACTAAGGCAAGATTTGAGCTGATGAGTAAAACTCAAGGGTTGCGGTGTAGTTCAGTGTGGCAGAGAGTACTTTCCTCACTTACCCAGCCAAAACCAGTGCCTGGGTTCAATCCCAAGAATCACAGAAGAAAAAAACTGAACCAACAGCTCACTGCGAGGACTAACCCCATTCTGGGGCTGGGATTTACCAGCCAGAGCCCATGGTTTTAGGATTAAGTTTGTTCCATCTTCTACAAGGTGTTTCTGTCCTGATTGTCCCCCCACCCCATTTATTGGTGATTATATCTTTTAGGTTATTATTTAAGAGGAAGGAGCTGTTATCTAAGAGGAAGGCTTTGATCCATGTTGCCTTAAATTGTCTATGATTCCTCTTCCACCCCCTGCAGTCTGTCTCTCAACTCTCCTTTCATGTGTCTCCTCCTCTCCTCCCTCCCTGTTTCTCTTCTCCTGGTCTCCTTCATCATCTGTGCCCATATTTCTGGCACATACTGCCATTTAAACTCATCTCTTATCGATCCCATTTGTCTTTCTGAGTCTGTGTGAACTTGCTTAGGATGACTTTTTCCCCAACTCCATTCATTTTCCTGCAAATTTCATTATTTCTTTGTTTCTTACCTTTGAGTAAAATTCCATTGTGTATATGTACTACAGATTCATTATCCATTCATCCGTTGATGGACACTGTTGGTCAGAGAGACCCATGAACTAAAAAGATAAGACCCTATGACTGAAGATATCACAGGCTCTGGCAACAGGCCATGGAGTCACCACGCTGGAACCGAGAGGTTAGTCGGCTCCCTCCTGGCTTGACTCCATGGCACTGGAAAGTGCCATAGAAGCTGCCAGAAGACAATGGTTACCAACAATGTAAATCAGCAGGGGAGTCAGCAAGCTATGAAGAAGCGGAACCAGGAATAGATCCCTGTGTAATGGCACACAGCCTATGTGGATAACCACCTGTTATGATTGGACATGAGACCCACTCAGGGGGTGAACTCATATCTGGTGCTGGGAACTAAGCCCATACCCCATGGCCAGGAAACTTACAGACTTCAGAGGAAAGCTCCCATAGCTCTCTGGATAACAAGAGTGAACATGCACACCAAAAAGTCTTTCAAATAACTATGCATATCCACTTTAACACAAGCTGCTCTCCTTCTTGGTTGGAGAATCTTCTATTTTACAGATGGTAGCAAATACTGAGGTGATCCAAGATTTACCAACACAAGAAAAGATAGCTGACTGCCCACCAAAAGACATTCTTCATCTAACACATCACTAGAGGCCCAGAAGACACTTCAGAGGAAGCAGGAACATGAATACTGCTCTCACTGCTAGCTTGACAACCAGCACTAGGGAGATGGCGACAGATAACACTGTAAATTAAAACCCATCAAAGCAGAAACCTAGAGGCCACAGAAAATTCAACGCTAAATCAGAATACTGACAGGCCCACTGTGGCTCAGGGAACACTGCAGAAGAGGGGGTGGAAAGATTGTAAGAACCACAGAGTGGGTAGGAATATTCTGAGGCATAACATTCCACATAGAAAGAGGCTCTTCATGACCCCACAGTGAATACCAGCAACCCCATGGGGGAGGGCCCTCAGGGAGAGGGCATGGGGGGGTGAGAAAATCTAGAGCTTAACCTTTTATAAAATAAAAATAAAAATAAATCTACACAAGAGTCTAGCTGGGCATGGTGGGGTATGCATGCAATCCCAGCTATTTCGGGTGTGAGTCTGAGTCCACTTAGAGAGATTTAAAAAAGAAATTAAGTCTCGGCAGTAGGTAAAGCACACATTCCAGCCAAAGTCTGAGAACTTATCTTTAGGACCTCATGTTCTCATGGTGGTTTCCTTGTACTTCCCGCCTCTGAGAACCAGCGAAGGAAGATTCGTTCATTTTTGTCCTCATTCAATCCATGAGCGTCATTCTACAGCCTGTGCCCACAGCTGCTGTTTCCCCGGAGTGACCGCTGTTCCATGCATTTATTGTATTATTTTATTTTTATGTTAAGGAGGGCTCTAGCAATACCTGAAATTACACTTTGAGGTGTCTGCTGAGATTTAAAAAAATTATTTGAGCCTCTGGTATGAGGCAGCTACCATAGTGGATGAAAGATCAAAACCAGCAGACCTCTGTCCACGAGACTTTCCCAGCTCAGTGTGGAAGCAGATATAAAGTGTGCTCTTCATACAGTGGGACCCTGTGGGTTGGAAATCCATTCTGAAGCAGAGGCCAGCGCAGGGAGCAAAGGCAGAGAAGAAACCCAGAGAACATAACGGGGATGTTTTCTTTCTCCAGCTCTTTTCTATGGCTCTGATTTTCTCGTGGCAAGTTGAACAAGGAGAGGAAGGAAAGAAGTTATGTATCTGGTGATCCAAACTGAGGTACTTGGAGTTTCACAACAAGCACTTTATCCTCTCCCAGCACCCCCCCAAAGTAATTTATAATCTGGCAACTAACTATAAATGGCTCTGATATGGTTTCAGAGTTCACTTTAGAAGCAAATGCCCTGACATTATCAAATTCAGACTAGTAAGCAAAACCATGTGACCCTAGTGAAGAGACTAGTACAATATATGACATCAATTCTCCATTCCACCCCTTGAGCCTTTAAAACAGCCCCTTCCTGGGCCACACTACAGGGAACCATCGACATTTAACTGTGGCAGGTAAGATGAAGTGCTCCGTTCTTATACAGATCACCTGGGCCTCACAGAAAAGGCCTGTGAACCTAACCACTTCGAAGGCTGAGACAGGAAGACCTCAAGTCCAAGGCTTGCCAGGGTTACAGAGGTCAAGGCTAGCCTGGGCAACTTAGTGAGACAGTGTCTCAAAACAGAAACTACCAAAGAAGCTTGGCTTATGGTTCAGTATGAGTGGGCCTGTCTAGCACACATGAAGCCGTGGGTTCAATCCTCACCACACCCTCCCTCTCAGGATCTAATGAATGGCTTATTGGAGTTGAGGTTGTAGAAAAGGGTGTGAATTCAAAGTGTGTATTTCTCCTATCTGCACACTGGGGGGTGAGGGGGGGGACTGGCTTCTTCCAGGAGGGCTTACATCAGGAGATGGCCAGAGAACCATCATCCTTAGTGACCATACACGGTGGGTACAGCCTTAGACTCCTCAGCAGAACGTAACATTTAGCTGCAGTCTGGAAGATGAGATGCTTGTATCAACCCTGGCTGATATACAAGGCACACATGAAAGTTAGTTGGAACCACCATAAGCAACACACACACACACACACACACACACACACACACACACACACATTTTTCTAACATAACCTATACTCAATTGGTTGAATCTTTAATATTAGGTAGTGGTACAAAAAAGAGCATTTTTTATTAAAATCAAAGAAATTATGTTTAAGCATTGTAGATGGTCGTTTTTAATGCTCTACTCAGCATTTTTGGCCAGCTAATTTTGGGTTGTTTTCTCACTAATAACTGGGTGATTTTCCAAGGCTCCATCAGCCAATGGCTGTTCTAAGAATGGGTCTTTCAAGCTGTGCTGGTGCCACTGAGCTCAGTGCAGACTTCAAGGCTCAGTGGGCCTCAGCACCAGCTCCATCACCTTGACCTTTCTGCTCTAACAGGGAGCCAGAGATCAGAAGTATGGTCACTCTAAAAGGATATTTCCAAGTCATTAACTTAGTGCCTTATTGCTTTCTTATTTTTGGAAATGTGTGAGTGACTTGGGAAGAAACGATTCTGAGCTAGAAATCATTCCAAGTGTTTCTCTTGTCCCAACTTCCTGTCTCCTCTCCTCCTTCCCTTAGACTCTTCTCCCCTTCTCTCCTGTCTCTTTTCTCTCTCCTCTCCTCCACAGCCTCCTCTCTACTTACACCTGTCATTGAATGTCCATGCATGTATACATACATACATACATATATTCATACTGCCTAAAGGAGAGCATTTATTAGACCATTTGGGAGGTCAAGTGAAATTCCACAAAGTTTATTCTTAAATTTTAATAGAAAGCAAAAAACCACAGACATGGGAAGGCCTGACAGTTATTTTTAAACTGTCATTCATTCTAAGCATGGAGACACACACACACACACACACACACAGAGAGAGACAGAGAGACAGAGAGAGAGAGAGACCGAGACCGAGAGAGAGAGACAGAGAGAGAGAGAATAGTCATGCCAGATCCTCTTTCTACCTCAAGCAAATTCCAGATGCATCTGCCACTCTATGAATCTGGCTTTATGAGGGTACTGGGAACCAAACCCAGGCTACTATCAGGCTTTGCAAGCAAGTGCCTTTAACCACTGAATCGTCTCTCCAGCCCCTATTCTGTTTATTAGTTTACTTATTGATGCAATCACTTCTTGAGTAAATATTGTCAATGCATGAAATTAATTTTTAAAAAATGTTTTTAACTTTTGCATAGTACCTGTGTGTGTGCTTGCACACACATGTGTATATGGTCATGTGTGCCACAGTGCATGCGTGGATGTCAAAGGGTAACTTTGAGACGTCTGTGCTCCACCTTTTCTGAGCAGGGTCTCTTGTCACTGCAAATGAATTTTCGCCACCACGCCCAGCTCAACTCATTTTTTAAAAATACAAATTCTATGCTTGTTTTTTAAAGTTTGATTTTCTTTATAAAAATTTCTATACTAAAAATAGAATCTAGGTAACCCAGAAATGTGTATATTTGTTAACCTACACTGATCACACTCTCTGAAGGAGATTGTGCTTGTATTTTTCAGGATGCAGCGAGAGAGCTGGGGCCCATCTAACCCTACCAACCGACCGTAGGCCGATACCTGAGATTCTGGCAAGAGAGGAGCCACCACAGTCATAACGTGGAGGATCCATATGGAATCCTGCGGAGAAGGACGGGAGGAACGAGGGACCCACAGCCACAGATATTCAATCTACACAGGATAAGCCAGTGAGACAGAAACCAACGATCTTCGACACAAAGACCCCTAAACTCACAACCTTAAAGCAGCCTTAATACTCACCCACCACGACTGAGGGAACTGAGCAGAAGAGGGGGTGGAAAGATTGTGAGAGCTGTGGTGGGGGAGACTATCCAGAGGCATGGCCAGGAGAAGCTGGCTGAATACTAGGCTATCCATGGTCCCCTGTCACAAGGACTGATCCAGACGACCCATGGAGAAGGTTATCTATCGGTCTGGCGATGGGGGACAGCGGGGAATTGGGGAGAACAACTCATTGTTTGCCCACTAAATATTATAACTCATTATGGACAATAAAATAAAATAAATAAAATAAATAAAAAATTTCTATAAATATTTACCAATAATTTTAAGTAGTACATTGTCCATTTATTCTGAATATTTGTATTTACCATGGGTTTGAGGCCACCCTGAAACTGCATAGTGAATAATTCCAGGTCAGCCTGAGCTACAGTGAGATCCTACCTCGAAAAAACAGGTCAGAGAGCAGTGTGAGCTCTGGTGGTGTATGTGTGCTGGAACGGGTGCTTTGCTTGCTGCAGTTTTTCTCTCTGCTTGGATCTACAGAATTGAGCTGTTTCTTCCACAATTGATGGAACCTCCCCTGGATCTGTAAGCTTGAAATAAATTCCTTCCTCCCACAGAATGTCTGGTTGCTGTTCATTCCAGCATCGTGGAGCTGACTACAACAGGGTGTGATTAGAGCACGAATAAGAGAAATATCTTTAAGCCATGACATATAGAAAAAGTTTTTTTAAAAAAGTAGATACACAGGTTGAATACAATAATTAAGGGCTAGTCACCACATTGGAAAATTAGTTACGACCTACTTTTCTGATGCAGACAGTGTATTTACCATCTCCCCACCCCCATATTTAGACAAGAACCCATCACTATGTATTTAAACAATTATTTTCAAGAGATGTTATTCTTCTAAGTCAAGCTTTTAAAAAGGAATCGTTTAAAAAACAATAAGCTGAAGATGATTCATTCTGTTTTTCAAAAAAGAACATATAGACATTTGCTGTAAACATATCAAAAAACAATTGATTCATGCAACAACCCTCCACCCCATGATTTTGCTAACCTTTAGTGAATCGTTTTGATAGTTATTTTGTAGTTTTTGAAAGGGTTTTTTCTTTCAGATAGTCATGTAATCCACAAGTACAGACTTACTTTCCTCCCCTCTCCTATGTAGTGATCCTGCTACTTCTGTCTCCCAAGTAGTGGGATTAAAGGAGTGTCCCACCAAGCCCAGACCAATTTAGGTATTTTATTTATTTTTCTTATCTAGAACTTCTAGTACAATGTCAGCTGGAAGTGGAAAGAGCGTGTGTGTTTGCAATTCCAGATATTAGAGGAAAAGCACATCTCACCATTAGGTATAATGATAATCATAGGATTTAATTTTTTTTTTGCTTTGGCTTGTGGTGTGTGTGGTATATGCATGCAGATATGCTGGAATGCCGTGCTGCAAATGCTCACCTGCAGCAGGCATGACTCACCTTCAATGGCTGCAGTAGACCTTGGATGATCTTGGATGACCTTGGATGTTCTGTTCTATTGCTCTTCTGCCTGGTCTTGCTTTTGAGCCTGAGTCTTGCTCTCTCTCTCTCTCATTTTTAAAAGTTATTTATTTAACCTACACATTACGGGAGGGAAAGATGATGACACCGAAACAAATCAGAGACTAATTGAGAGGGGAAGAGATATGGGGGAGGGTGGGGAGGGGATCATAATGACTTATGATCTGTGACTATGAAAGCTATCAATAAAAAAATTATTTATTTGTTTGTTTGCAATCAGAGAGAGATAGAGAGAAGAGATACAGAGAGAATGAGCATGCATCTTGTCTGCTGAGCCATCTCTCCAGCCCCAGATTCTCTTTTTATTGCTTCCCTGTGGGACTGGAGTAACAGGCATGTGTGGCCACGCCTAGTTTATGTGGGATCTGGAGATTCCATTTCCTTGCGGTTTCAGGCCTGCTTAGACCCTCAGGCTTGTGCACCTAACTGCTGAACCATCACTCCAGCTCCCATTGGTTTTTATTTAAAGATGACAGTTATCAGACTGAAAGAATTCTCTCCTTTTCCTAATATGCTATTTTGTTTTCAGTGAATTGATGTTGAAAGTTGTAAGTGCTTTTCTGCCAGTGTGGTCAAAGAACATATTCTCTAATGTTTTAGGCATTTAATATTTTTTGCATGTATGTGGTCTGCTGTGTATGTATGTATAGTATATGCATTACATGTGAATTCACACGCATGTGTGCAGAGGCCGGAGGAGATCATCGTGTGTTCTCCCCTCTATAGCTTTTCTGAATGCTTCTTTGAGATAGAGTCTCTCATTGATCCCAAACCTACTATCTTTGAGCCAATCTGAGCAATTCTCCTGTCTCTGACCCCCACAGGACTGGGGTTACAAATGTGAGTGACCATGTCCACATGTTACATGGCTGCTGGGGATTAAACTCAGGTCCTAATGCCTGTGGGGAACCACTCTTACCCACTGGCATCTCCTCAGCTCCAAGCTTTCAACTTTTTCCTAGTACCTAGATGAAATGTGAACCTGACAACACTGTGCAGTACACAATTGTTGTATGGAGTGTTCTAGATGTCCATCATTATCTAGATGAAGGTGTGTGTACACCTGACAACAGTGATTTACATGGTTATTGCATGGTGTGTTTAGATGTCTGTTAATCTTCCAATCTTCTGTCTCTGTGCTGACATTTTATCTAGTTGTTAAATTAAGTAGTAAGAAATGACATAACATATCCAACTGTGACTATGTGCCTATTTTATTTTTGTCAACTTTTGATTAATCTATTTTGAAACTTAAAAAAACTGGTACATGCAGTTTTGAAACATTTTTATTTGTTACATGCATATTTATATCATACAGATTTGAATATGTAAAGGTACAGATGTATGTACTCAAAAGAGTGATAAATCAACCCTGTTACATTATGAAATGTTCTCTGTCTCGAGTTCTCCTTTAGGGCCCTCCAGTTTTCTTATGTTAGTATTTGCCTGGCATAGCTCTTTCTCTCCTTTGCTTTTGGCCCAAGCATTTCTTATAAAAATGAAGTATGTTCATTTCTACTCAAATGATGAAACCTGTTGACACTATTTGTAAAGGTAGGAATCCTCCAGTGTTGTGAGCTGCCATTCTGTTATTCTATTGGATAAGTTCTGCACTTGGGCCATTGTTTTCTCACGTGGGTCTCCCTTCTACATGTGCCTTGTGCTTATAGTCAGTGAGGCTAAATTGATAGGAGCTGAAAATAGTATTTTGGGCTTGAAAAATACATGGAAGCTAGTTTAATCTGAATTTATTTTTTTTGGTGATTACTCAGGATACTCAAGTGAGAGCTATATCTGCAGTTTCTCAAGAAACTCTCCTTTTCTGCTAAACACATTAAGGCAAGTGGGCCTGGAAATTAAGGGAATACAGTAGTTTATGTTGGAGCAAATCACTGTGTGGAGAAGAAGACTTGGAAAGACTTCTTGGATAAGTCACTCATCCTTATCAAAGATTCTGGGGAAACAAAGCCAATGCAGGTTTAGTATAAAAGGATGGCATTGTTTGTTGTTTTGTTTTGTTTTTCAAAGGAGCTAGGGTCTTACTCTAGCCCAAGCTGCTCTGGAACTCACTGTGTACTTCCAGGCTGGCCTGGAACCTATGACAATCCTCCTCCCTCAGCCTCTTGGGTGCTAGGACTAAAGGCATGTGCCACCAATGCCTGGTTGAGGGTGATGTCGTTACTTCCAGGGAACATTGTAGAACTGTGAGAAAGATGAGGGACAGACGACTGGGTATCTGGTCCAGAGCATCCGGAACTACACACATGTTCACTTTCCTCCACTCCCCACCACCTTCTCTCCAACTCTGTGTCATGGTGGATGACTTCTCGACTCATCCTTAAATCCTCCTGACTGCTGGCTTCCTGCTGGCTTGGGTGGAGGGTAAACTTCAGGAGAACATCAGAAAAGAGGAGAAGGACATGAATGTTTACTTCCTTGGCTCTCATCCTGTGTCATGCCACAGGCCGCCTACCTCTCTCCAGTGAGGTCGGGGCTCCTGTCTGTCTTATCTTCTGATGTGTCATAATTGCCCTCTTGATGCTGGGATAAAACACCTGATTAAGGGCTGGAGAGATGGCTCAGAAGGTAAGGCGCATATCTGCGAAGCCTAACAACCTGGGTTCAATTCCCCAGCACCCACGTAAAGCCAGATGCACAAAGTGGCGCATGCCTCTGGAGTTCATTTGCAGCAGCTGAGTCTCTGGTG
>PVHP010048266.1:0-12589 GCA_004024765.1 Zapus hudsonius | reverse complement strand
TTTTTGGTTTTTCGAGGTAGGGTCTCGCTCTAGTTCAGGCTGACCTGGAATTCACTATGTAGTCTCAGGGTGGCCTTGAACTCATGACAGTCCTCCTACCTCTGCCTCCTGAGTGCTGGGATTAAAGGCGTGCACCACCACGCCCAGCTGCCTTACAGTTTTGAGGGGAAGTTTCATCATATCGGGAAGCATGGCAGGAGCAGGAAGACTATGTCACATCTTCCTATAGCAGGGAGGAAATAGAGAATTTGAGAGAACATAGCAAGCAGGGTGGGGAGGCAAAAACCTCAAGGCCCACCCTCAGTGACATTCTTTCTCTAGCAAAGCTCCACCCCCTAAAGGTTCCATAACCTTCTTCCCAAACAGCACCACCAGCTGGGACTTAAGTATTCAAACCCATGAGTTTGGAGGATATTCCACATCTAATACCACCACATCATCTTCTTTGTGTCAATATCATTCTAAACTCTTTACAATCAAGTCTTCTTCTGAGTCTCACAGTATATTATCTTTCTTTTCATCCAGAGAAAACAGAAGCAGGCATAGAAAGAGGCGAGCTAGAAAGAGAAACACAGAGAGAGAGAGAGAGAGAGAGAGAGAGCACACCAGGGCCTCCAGCTACTGCAAACAAACTCCAGACACATGTGCCACCTTATGCATCAGACTTTGCATGGGTCCTGGGGAATCAAACTCAGATCCTTCTGCTGTGTGGGCAAACTTCTTAACTGATAAGCCCTCTCTTCAGCCCTATTTTTTTAAAAAATATTTTATTTATTAATTTTCAAGCAGAGAGATACAGAAAGAGAAAGACAGACAGAGAGAGAGAGCGCACCAGGGCCACCACCTTGTGGGTCTGGCTTATGTGGGTCCTGGGGAACTGAACCCGGGGCCTTAGGCACTGGAGGCAAGTGCCTCAACCGCTGAGCCATTTATTTCTCCAGCCCTCAGCCCTATTTTTAAAAATGGTATTATTTTTATTATTTGTGTGTATGCATGTGTCTCTGCCTCCTAATTTTTTAAAACTTTTTATTGGTAGCTTCCATAATTATAGACTATAAACCATTATGATTCCCTTCCCACCCTCTCTTATATCTCAGTCTGTTTTGTTTCTGTGTCATCGTCTTTTCTTGCCATTACATGTAGGTTATCAGGCACTGCAAAGTCATGAATATCAAGGTCATTTTGCGTCTGGAAGTTTGCATCGTAAGCAGTCCTGCCCTTCCTCTGGCTCGCACAGCCTTTCCACCACCTCTTCTGCAAAAGACCCTGAGCCTCAGGAAGTGGGATAGAGGTGGCCAAGTGTTGAACGCTGCACTGTCATTTCTTCTCAGCACAGTGTCTCTTGGGTTATCCCAGTGGTCACTGACATCTGTAAGAGATGTAGAGAAACTTCTCTACCCAAAAGTGAAGGTAGCATTATTATTTTTTTAAAATATGGAACACTTCACGAATTTGTGTGTTATCCTCGCCCAGGGGCCATGCTAATCTTCTCTGTATATTTTAGTATATACACATATACAATTTTAGTATATGTGCTGCCGAAGTTAGCACAGAGTAGTATTATTATATGGGTATGATAATTTTTTTAAAAAGTGCTTATAGGGTAGTTTGGTGGGCATAATACATGCATTTAGCCAGACAACAGCAGGCAGTACTCCCCTAGGGCTCATTGACTAAGTCTTCAGTACCAGTCATGTGGAGCGGATCTCCAGTCCAATTAGAGAGCAATTGGTTTTCCCCACTATTGCACCAATTGGCTCATTTGGCCTGGCTGGCCAGTCTTAAGGTTTGCAAGGTTCACTGCTATTTATCACTGTTGATGACTTCTCTCTCCCATAGGGATGCATGCAGTCATAGCTTTTTCCAGCTTTCTGTCAGCTGGTTAACAGGGAGGATCTGCCTCCTATTTTGCCATCAGTGTCATTGTGCTGGGATTCTTCTGGCTTTTTTAAAATTTGTTTTGTTTTTTGAGGTAGGGTCTCACTCTAGCTCAGGCTGACCTGGAATTCACTATGTAGCCTTGATCACAGCAATACTCCTACCTCTACCTCCTGAGAGCTGGGATTAAGAGTGTGGGCCACCACGATGGCTAACTTCTGGCTTTTTACATGGGATTTGGAGTGCCAGCCTCATTTTTAAAATTGAAATTAAAATGTATTACTGTTTAATATATGTATATTTTAATATTTTTTATTTGCAGAGAGGGGAGAGAGAGAGAGAGAAAATGAGAGAATGGGTACACCAGGACCTCCTGCCACTGCAAAAAAGCTCCAAATACATGAGCCACTTTCATATCTGGCTTTACGTGGGTACTGGGGATTTGAACCCAGGCCACCATGAAGCAAGGAAGCGCCTTTAGTGGCTGAGCCATCTATCCATCCCCCTAGTTTAGTTTATGTATTTGCAAGAAGAAAGAGAGAAAGAGAGAGCATATGGGCACAACAGGGCCTCTAGCTGCTGCATACAAACTCCAGATGAATATGCCACTTTACTGGGGAATTGCCACTTTGTGCAGCTGGCTTTAGGTGGGTACTGGGGAACCCAACAATCTTTAGGCCTTGTAGGCAAGCACTTGAACCACTGAGCCCTCTCTCCAGCCCATTTATTTATTTATTTAGGGTCTCACTTCTAGCCATGGCTAACCTGGAATTCACTGTGTAGTTTTAGAAGGAGTTCTAACTCACGGCAATCCTACTTCTGCCTCCTAAGTGCTGGGATTAAAGGTGTGTGCCACCATGCACAGTTTGAAGGTTTTTTGTTTGTTTGTTTGTTTGTTTTTTGTTGTTTTTTGAGCTCTTCACATTTCCCAATCATAATTCCAAACCATCTCCCTGGCCTTGGGATCCCCCTTTTTTTTCTCACTTTAGCCCAGGTTGACCTGGAACTTGGATCTGTAGTCCCAGACTGGCCTTGAACTCCCAACAATCCTTCTACCTCTGCTGGTATTAAAGGGGTGCACCGTCACATCCTGCTTCCTTTTTTTTCCTTCCTACCTCTGCCTCTGGCTCTTCTTTTAAAATTAAATTCTTTTTTTTTTTTTCCTTCTCACCAGCAGTCTATGTCCAGATTATACATGTTGAATTTGTCTCATACTCATAGCCTCCATGTGCTCACAGTTTCTTTGCTTTCAACTAAATGAAATTCTCCCAGTTGACCTGTTTGGAATGTGTGAGCAGTTAGTGACTGGTTCTTTGGGGGAGGAGAGAAGCTCCTGGGTTTTGTGGTGTCATTTATTTCAGCATATTTTAAGCTACCACCAGCATGATGCCCTGCAAGTGGAGTCGGGAAGATAGCTTACTGCTCTGTGGGTCACTGAACCTGATCTCAGTGATGTGGTGACCTTGTTTCTGTAACCAAATCCCCCTTTGGTGCTTGGGATCAAACCTAGGTCTTCATGTACTCTAGAAGGTACCTGAAGGCCTTTGAGAATAAAACGCTCCAACAACTATTCTAGGGCCTATGTGAAGTTATGCTTAGTCCTCACCACTACTCTACATTGCATATTTTAATGTCCCCTTTTCACAGATCAGCAAACTTTGGCATAAGAGGTCACTGAACTAGCCATAGGTTACACAGCAGAGGTGGAACTTTGCTATGAATTTAAAAAAAATATATTTTAGAGCCAGGCATGGTGGTGCATGTCTTTAATCCCAGCACTTGGGAGGCAGAGGTAGGAGGATTGCTGTGAGTTTGAGGCCAGCCTGAGACTACAAAGTGAATTCCAGGTAAGCCTGGTTTAGAGTGAGACCCTACCTTGAAAAACCAAAAAAATAAAATAAAAATTCATTAATTTAGGGCTGGAGAGATGGCTTAGCGGTTAAGGCATTTGCCTAAAAAGCAGAAGGACCTGAGTTCAATTTCCCAGTACCCACATATACCCAGATGAACAAGGTGGTGCATGTGTCTAGAGTTCCTTTGTAGTGGCTGGAGGCCCTCATGTACCCATTCTCTCTCTCTCTCTCTCTCTCTCTCTCTCTCTCTCTCTCTCTCTCTCTCTCAAATAAATATTTTTTTTAATTATTAATTTATTTACAAGGGGAGAGAGAATGAGAATGAATATGGGTGTGTCAGAGCCTCCAGCCACTGCAAACGAACTCTAGATGTATGTACCACTTTGTGCATCTGGCTTTACGTGGGTACTGGGGAATCGAACCTGGATGGTTAGGCATTGTAAGCAAGTACCTTAACCACTGAGCCATCTCTCCAGCCCCCTGATAAAAAAAAATTTAAGAGGATAAAAAAAAACAACTGGTTTGTGACTAGACAGGTAATAGATTGCAGTATAGATTCTAATTCTCTCTTAGCAACAGTCCGTACCACAGAACATTCTCTTTGAAAGACTGTTTCATGGAACTATAGGATCATATGAGCAGTATTTTTGGTTTTCCAGCCTTCTGTCTGATGATTCTACCACCCTTGAAAGAATAAAGAGGCAGATCTTCAGGTTCCTTTCATTCACATTGGGTAAGAGTGTAGGAGATGTTGGCTATTTGGTGGCTAACAGTCCCAAGGGAATCTTGAGGGCAGTCGTCAGGATCCTCCTGCTGTGTTAGTGTCCTAAGTCCACAAATCAGTTTATAAACCAGGATGCTGTCAGTGGTGGCCATTGGGTCATGTAGGGAAGGAAAAAATAACAGCCTTCTCCATAGGTAAGATCTTTCTAGAGGGTAGGATATGGATTACTGAGATATGAAAAGTGTTTGAGAGCTGGGTGTGGTAGCTCACACCTGTAATCCCTGCACTTGAGAGGCTGAGGTAGGAGGGTCAAGACCAGTGCTAGGATTCTAGGCATGTGCCACCATGTCTAGCTTTCTCCCAGTTCTTTGTCCCCTATCATAGGGAACAGTTTGTCTCTTTAGTAGACTTGTCTATTCAAAATATTTCATATAAATGACACCATACAACCTTTGGTCTTTGACTTAGAGTAATGTTTTTCAGGTTTATTCAGTTTTTAGTATGTATCAGAACTTAATTTGTTTCTTTTATCTTCCTTTCCTTTCCCTTTTCTTTTTCTCTTCTTTTGGGAGACAGCCTCATGTATGTAGCTCAGGCATACCTCAAACTCACTATTAGTTGAGGATGACTGAACTCTCGATCTTCCTGTCTCTACCTTCCCTTAGGAGCCAGGGGTCTTCTGAGCCTCTCCCTTATTCATGTGGAATGTTGATGGGTCTAATCTTGTTTAGATCTTATTCAGATAACTAGTTACTGTGAGATCATAAGCACAATGGCCACACTGTGTCCAGAAGACAGTGTTCCACAGCACTCCTCGCCATCCTTTGAGCTCTTAAATTCTTTCTGCCCCTTCTTTTGCAATGTTCCCTGAGCCTTTGGGGGCATTATATGCCCCTGTTTAGGGATAAACACTCAATAGACTCTTATTCTCATCACTTTGACTAGTTTAGACTCTGCATTAACTGCCACACACTGTTTTAAAAGAAGCTTCTTTGTCCAAGGCTGAAGGCAGCACTGATCTGTGGGCATAAAGATAAGTATTTTGAAGGTAATTTGACAACATGATCGTTTAACAATACAGTAATAAGTGAGTTCCCTCCTAAGGCCTATAACCTCCCCAGCCTCAGACTTTTTGACCAGGTTTACAGTTACCAGGTGTGAATTATTACCTGGGAGCAGGCCTCGAATCTAATCAGAAAGTGGTTGTTTAACTCTATAACTAAGCCATACTACTATTGTACCCAGTGGGCACATCTTGCTTGGCAGGTCAGTATTGTAGCTCATAGGTCTGCAGTTGAGTTAGACCATAGATGAATTTTATTTCCCATCAGTTGGTTAGCATTTTTCTTTTCTTTTTTTTTTTGGTTTCAAAGCAGAGTCTCCCTCTAGTTCAGGCTGACCTGGAACCCACTCTGTAGCTGGAGTGTTGGGTTTTGAGTCACGGACCCCTGGCCCCCTGCGAGGTTAGCCCAAGTCTAGCCTGCCAGCAGGAGACAGGCTCCATCGGGGAAAGGTGAACACGCAGTCGGAGACACACACATGCGGCTGGGAGAAATGTCCGGGCAAATCTCAAAACTTTTATTCCAGCATCTAACCTTAATATAGCCTTATCTATTTCACAAGGAAGTTTAGCAAGCAGGAACAAGGCTATGGAAGCTCAGCAAGCAGGAACAAAGCTTATTAGCACTTCTATCACCTCTGCCTCCTGGAGGCACAGGTGTGCTAGGATCAAAAGGCACTATGCCATCACACCTGCGCTAGGCCCAAAGGTGTAAGCCACCTCATCCAGCTGTATATTATATTCTAAAATTTAGCTCACAGATATTCAGCCAGGCTGGGTCCCAACAATGGAGGTGTTTTTTTTTTTTTTTTTTTGGTTTTTCGAGGTAGGGTCTCGCTCTAGTCCAGGCTGACCTGGAATTCACTCTGTAGTCTCAGGGTGGCCTTGAACTCATAGTGATCCTCCTACCTCTGCCTCCCGAGTGCTGGGATTAAAGGCATGTGCCACCGTGCCTGGCTCTCTTCTTTTTTAAAACTTAAAATTGTTTATTTTTGAGAGATTGAGAGGCAGACACAGAGAGAGAATGGGTGGGCCAGGGCCTCCAGCCACTGTAAACAAACTCCAGATGCATGTGCCACCTTGTGCATCTGGCTTTACGTGGGTACTGGGGAATTGAACTTGGGTCCTTCTGCTTTGCAGGCAAGCCCCTTAACCACTGAACTATCTATGCAGTCTTTTTTATTTGGGGGGGTTTGTTTGTTTGATTGGTATTTTTGTTTTGTTTTGTTTTGTTTTTCAAGGTAGGGTCTCGCTCTAGCCCAGGCTGACCTGGAATTCACTCTGTAGTCTCAGGCTGGCCTCATGCCGATCCTTCTACCTCTGCCTCCCGAGTGCTGGGATTAAAGGCGTGTGCCCCCACACCTGGCTTGGGGGGGGAGTGTATTTTTTAAAATATTTTATTCATTTTCAAGCAGAGAAATACAGAGAGAGAGAGAGAGAGAGAGAGAGAGAGAGAGAGAGAGAGAGAGAAAGAAAGAGAACACCAGGGCCACCACCTTGTGGGTCTGACATATGTGGGTACTGGGGAATTAAACCCTGGGCCTTAGGCACCAGAGGCAAGTGCCTTAACCGCTGAGCCATCTCTCCAGCCCGGGAGTGTTTTTTTGAGGTAAGGTGTCACTCTAGCTCAGGCTAACCTGGAATTCACAGTGATCCTCCTATCTCTGCTTCCTAAATGCTGGGATTAAAGGCGTGTATCACCACAGCCAGCAACTTTTAAAAAATATTTTTATTCTCCCCCCCCCCCCAAAAAAAAAAACTGCTGCTTACACAACTCATAGCCCTCCATTTTGCATGGAGCATTCTGGCAATCTCATATTGGAGGGTCCTCAGTGGAATAGGGACTGGGAGGAGGTTAAATGAGGGTGCCAACACAAGACTTGTAGATACTGAGTTTCTACTTATTAATAATTTTTATTTATTTATTTACTTGAGAGAACCTCAGGTACAGGTTTGTGTGGCCATGTACTCTTACCCACTGAACCATCTTCCAGCCCCTGAAAGTACTTTCAAAACCATTATTCCTTGTGCTTCAAAGTTTGTTGGAACCATTGTTAATATCCATTCACATTCCTCACATAAGAAAGGTCTTGGGGTGTGGTGGCGCACGCCTTTAATCCCAGCACTTGGGAGGCAGAGGTAGGAGGATCGCTGTGAGTTCAAGGCCAGCCTGAGACTACAAAGTGAATTCCAGGTCAGCCTGGGCTAGAGGGAGACCCTACCTCGAAAAACCAAAAAAAAAAAAATAAAATAAAATAAAAGGTCTGGGGCCTGGAGAAATGGCTTAGCAGTTAAAGACTTGCAAAGCCTGCCAGTCAGGGTTCAGTTTTCCAGATTCCACATAAAGCCAGATGCACAAACACAAAGTGGAGTTTGTTTACACTGGCCAGAGGCTCTGGTGTGCCCATTCTCTCTCAAATGAATAATTTTTTTGAGGTAGGGTCTCACTCTAGCCCAGGCTGACCTCAAACACATAGTGATCCTCCTACCTCTGCCTCCAGAGTGCTAGGATTAAAGGTGTCTAATACTATGCCCCAGCTCTCTCTCTTTTTTTAAAAAAATATTTTATTTATTCATTTTTCAAGCAGAGAGAGAGAGAGAGAGAGAGAGAGAGAGAGAGAGAGAGAGAGAGAGAGAGAGAGAGAGAGAGAACACCAGGCACCAGGGCCACCACCTTGTGGGTTTGGCGTATGTGGGTACTGGGGAATTGAACCCGGGTCCTTAGGCACTGGAAGCAAGTGCCTTATCCGCTGAGCCATCTCTCCAGCCCCCCAGCTCTCTTTTTTGAAGCAGGGTCTCACTCTAGCCCAGGCTGGCCTCAAACTCATGGTGATCTTCCTGCCTCAGCCTCTCTAGAACTGGGACTAAAGGCACATGCTGCTATGCCTGGCTGTTTTTCCTCCTTACTTTCTTTCTTTGTTTTTTTCAAGGCTGACCTGAAGTAATTCACTCTGTAGCCTCAGAGTGGCCTCAAACTCTCGGCAATCCTCCTACCTCTGCCTCCTAAGTGCTGGGATTAAAGGAATGTACCACCATACCCAGCTTTCCTACTTTTTTTTTTTTTTGGTTTTTCGAGGTAGGGTCTCGCTCTAGTCCAGTCTGAACTGGAATTCACTATGTAGTCTCAGGGTGGCCTTGAACTCACAGCAATCCTCCTGCCTCTGCCTCTCGAGTGTTGGGGATTAAAGGCGTGCGCCACCACGCCGGCCCTACTTTCTTGATGTGAAGGGCTCTCTTTCCCAATCACAAGAGTCAATGAAGCGTTGGCAAGAGTTAGAAGGTCATGAAGAGGTTTTGAATGGGGCTCTTTCAGACCTAGCTTGTAGATTCTTTTACTTGCTTTGCTTACTGAGCATGACTACGGGCTTCCCTTTCCCTCCTAGGCTGATTAGATGGCTTCATGGTTAAAGGCCCAGGTTTGATTCCCCAGTACTCATGGAAAGCCAGATGCACAAAGTGGCATATGCCATGAGTTTGAATGCAGTGACAAGAGGCCCTGGCATACCAATACACTCTTTCTCTCTCAGATAAATAAAAAAATTATTTATTTTACCTGAGCTAGAGTGAAACCCTACCTTGAACACCCCCCCCCCCAAATTTAGGTAAGATAAAACTTGCCTGCGGACTGGAGAGATGGCTCAGCGGTTAAGGCACTTGCCTCCAGTGCCTAAAGTCCTGGGTTCAATTCCCCAGTACCCACATAAGCCAGACCCACAAGGTGGTGGCCCGGGTGCGCTCTCTCTCTCTCTCTCTCTCTCTCTCTCTCTCTCCCTCCCTCCCTCCCCCTCTCTCCCTCTCTCCCCCTCCCTCTCCCTCTCTCTCTCTCTGCTTGAAAATGAATAAATAAAATATTTTAAAAAACTTGCCTGATGTTGCTATTATTGTGTGATTTCATGTAACATTAAAATCACTCATAATTTGAAGATGCTCTTTCAGCTTTTTAAAAAAATATTTATTTGCAAGGAGAGAGAGAAAGAGAAAGAGAGAGAGAGAGAGAGAGAGAGAGAGAGAGAGAGAGAGAGAGAGAGAGAGAGAGAATGGGCTTGCCAGATCATCTAGCCACTGCAAACGAACTCCAGATGCATGTGCCACTGTGCTTCTGTCTTTACATGGGCACTGGGGAATTGAACTTGGGCCGTGAGGTTTTGCAGGCAAGCGCCTTAACTGCTAAGCCATCTTTCCACCTCTCTTTCGGCTATGTTAAAGATGGAGGCTTAATGTTTTCTTTCTGTATCAGAACAGTGAAAACTGTTGCTAACCTACCCTTACCCACAGACTGACAATGAATGTCATTGGGATGGACAAACTTGTCCTGGCAAGATGGCAAGAATTGGCAAAAGGTTGAGGGGAGCTGAAGGAGGACTGGTCACCAGTGATTCCTCAACTTGCTATGGCAAGACCTCGTGCCCAGTTTGGTATGCATGTGGTGGTTTCATGGGCAAGGCAGCAACAGTAAACAGAGGGCCAGCTGACAGGTCACAGTGAACAAGGACAGCGTCAGGAACAATGACTTACAAGTATGGCTCTGAGATTCTTCCAGGTGGACATGTCCGTTTTCATTCAGGAGGGGATTGGACACTAGGTATTGCGTGTCTGAGTGTGGATTCATGAGTGGGGAGGAGTGAGCCCCTGTTTTGTCCTTGTTTATAGCTCCGTGGCCATCATCATGTTCTGGAAGTTTGACTTGAACACCACGTCCCACGTTGACAAGCTGCTCGACAAGGAACATGTAACATTGCAGGAGTTAATGGATGAAGATGACATCCTGCAGGAGTGTAAGGCTCAGAACCAGAAGCTGCTGGACTTCCTTTGCAGACAGCAGTGTATGGAGGAGCTGGTGAGCCTCATCACACAGGACCCACCCCTGGACATGGAAGAAAAGGTCCGCTTCAAGTATGTACTGAGGCTGTGATCCAGGCCAGTACTGGGTAGTGCTTAGGGAGGGGATGGGCAGTGCCCAGGGCTTGCTTATGCCACCTGAGAAGTGAAGGGACCTGGAGTTGGTGAGGTTTATGTGTTTTCTCATTCTGAGTTATAAGTTGAAACAGTTTGAATGACAATATTCTGAAAGAAAGACTGATCCCATGATAGTCACCTGAGATTGTAGTATAGTGCCACACCATTAGCAAAGTTGGCTCTGGGCCTAGCAGAAGGGCCAGGCAGAAGAGAGGTATAAGTTTTTGTTCTGAAATGTTTATTCCACTCCCTCCCCCCTATTTTTCGAGGTTAGGGTCTCATTCTAACCCGTACTGATGTGGCACTCACTTTGTAGTCCCAGGCTAGCCTCAAACTCACATTGATTCTCCTCCCTCTGCCTCCCCTGTGCTTGGATTACAGGTGTGGGTCCCCTCCCCTGGCTTTATTCCACATTTGATCAGGATGTTAGAAGATGAAGGGGACTGGAGAGATGGCTCAGGGGTTAAGGCACTTGCCTGCAAAGCCTAACAACCTGGGTTTAACTTCCCAGTACCCACGTAAAGCCAGATGCACAAAGTGTTGCATGCATCTGGAGTTCGTTTGCAGTGGCTAGAGGCCCTGGCACACCCATTCTCTCTGTCCGTTTCTTCTCTATCTGTTTCTACTTGGAAATAAATAAAAATACTTTTTAAAAAAGAATGTGACAGAAGGGAAGTGGCAGTATAGTGGATGGGCGGAACTTTAAATAAGGACAGAGTCTGAACCAAGAAGACACCTTGAACAGCAGAAAGGACAGGGCATCCCCAGACTTCAGACTCTGATAGTTTGGCTCCATGACTAGGCCACGTGGCCCACAGTGTCCTTGGGGAGAGCTGGAGACAAGTGACATAATAGACAGAGGGTCTAGGTGCTGTTAGAAAGCATAAAATGCATGTGTGTGGTGGTAAGGTCTTAGGATCAGTAAAATATGATCTGCTTTTACAAATATATTTTATAAGCCTGGCGTGGTGAAGCATGCCTTTAATGCCAGCACTCAGGAGGCAGAGGTAGGAGGATCACTGTGAATTTGAGACCAGCCTGAGACTGCAGAGTGAGTTCAAGTCAGCCAGGGCTAGAGTGAGACCCTACCTTGAAAACAAAAACAAACAAACAATATATGTATATGTATACGTATACACACACATACATATAAACAGAGTGAGACAGAGAGAGGCAGGCAAACCGAGACACAGAGGGAGAATGGGCATGCTAAGGCCCCCAGCTGCTGCAAACAAACTCCAGATGCATACACCACTTTGTGCATCTAGCTTCAGATGGATCTTGGGTTAGAACCCTGGGTTGTTAAGCTTTGCAGCCAAGTACCTTGACCACTGAGCCATCTCTCCAGCCCTGATCTGCCTTTTTATTTTTAACTTTTTATTGACAGCTTCCATAAATATAGACAATATACCAATATACCATGTTCAAAATCCCTTCTCACCAGCCCTCTCTTTTTTCTCTCCCAAATTCTTTTTCTATGGAATCTCTTTTTTCTTTTCTTTCTTTCTTTCTTTTTTTTTAGTTTTTTGAGGTAGGGTCTCGCTCTAGCCCAGGCTGACCTGGAATTCACTCTGTAGTCTCAGGGTGGCCTTGAACTCACGGGGATCCTCCTACCTCTGCCTCCCGAGTGCTGGGATTAAAGGCTTGCGCCACCACGCCCGGCTGGAATCTCTTTTTTCTAACTAGCCTCTTCTATTTTGATGTCATCATATGTTTCTCTCCTATTATGCAGGTCTTGTGTTGGTAGCGCCAGACATGGTGAGGTCATGAATATCAAGTCCACTTTGTGTCTAGAAAATAGCATTATAAGCAGTTTTACCTTTCCTTTGGCTTCTGCCAAAGTTTTGCCACCTTTTCTTCAGTAGTTTTTTGAGCCTTAGAGGTTGTGATAGAGATGCCTCGCTTAGTGCTGAAGTGTACCTTCTCAGCACTTTGTGCTTTGAGTTATCCCAGCGGTCGCCACCATCTGAAAAGAGAAGGTTCTCTAACCAAAAGTGAGAATAGCACTAATATATGGGTATAAACTAAGTATTAAGAGGGCATTTTAGTGGTCATAATATATCATTTTGCCAGACAACAATACGCCCTCCCTAGGACTTATGGCCTCCCTAGTCACTG
>PVHP010048265.1:0-12689 GCA_004024765.1 Zapus hudsonius | reverse complement strand
GAAGAGGGGGCGGAAAGATTGTGAGAGCCGTGGTGGGGGAGACGGTCCGGAGGCATGGCACCCATCAGTAACAACACACTTGGGCCAGGAAGACCAGGCTGATTACGAGGATATCCAGGATCCCTTGCTACAAGGACTAATACAGACAGCCCACGAAGGAGGATATACAACTGATCAGGGAGGGGAAGGGGGGGAATTGGGGAATTTGGGATAACAACTCATGGTTTGCCCACTAAATAATGTAACTCATTATGGACAATAAATTTATATTTTTTTTAAAAAAATCTCTTTATCTAAAGGTAATAAGATACACATTATTAATAAGAGAGAAAGATTTGGCATTTTGGCAGTGTTTATATTGCTTGTGGGTCTCATAAGATTTGACAGAGAGAAAACATGAATATGAGTTTCTAGGGATTATTCTGAGAGGCATTGACTTATATGGAAGGAGAGAGTCGTGGAAGACACATTATGGGGTTTAGGACCATTGGTTCAACTTCTTCAAGGGAATGGTTTGATTTATGGTCTTCTTTTATTCTGAAGGCCATATTTTTGAATTACAATGCTTTACTTGTTGCCCCAATATACCTATATTTTATCCTGCCAGAGAAATTATAATTCTATAAGTCCCTAACTTTTGCTGATTTTATAACTGCATTTTTAAGATATTGAACTGACAGGTTTGTGAATTTGTGAATGTCCAGTATTATATGTCTATATTTTATACTGAACATGAAGATAATTTGGTACACATGCATAATACATAATGATTAAGTCAGAGTGATTGGGATTTCTTTTTTTAATATTTTATTTATTTTCTTGCCAGCAGAGAGAGAGAGAGAGAGAGAGAGAGAGAGAGAGAGAGAGAGAGAGAGAGAGAGAGAGAGAGAGAAAACTGCATCCAGCTTATGTGGGACTGGGAATTGAACCAGGGTCCTTAGGCACTGAAGACACATGCCTTAACCGCTGAGCCAACTCTCCAGCCCCAGAGTGATTGGCATTTCTATCTCCCCAAGCATTCATCATTGAACCTCTCTAGACTTGCCCTTCCTCACATACTGCCCACCTATAGTCACCACAATACTGCTCCATATTCCTACAATACATACATTTTGCTCGACAATTTAGTGTGCACATGCATATTTGTCCTTATGTGCAGGGACAACAGAATTTTAAAAGGATCTCTGTGTTTTCCTAAAGAAATCTTATACCATTTTCAAACACCCACTTTCCTCTTAAGCAATGATGCTTGGCACTTCTATTCTTCCTCAAGCTGTACTTTAATCATTACCTTTTCTTCTAATGAACAGACCCAACACAATGAAACTTTAACTTCCCTGGATGTAAACATCAGTGAGAAAATAAATATTCTCATCTATAAAACATCTTGGTAAACCTATTTTATTTTCAAACTGACTTGTATCCTGAATTAACAGTGAAATTAAAATGCATACCTTATTTAACAAAACATAGAAAAATAGTACTTTGATGTATTCCATCATATTCTGAAGTTCTGTGAAATCAATGACACCAGTATTTAATTCTTAAAATTATTATGCATCAGATAATAGATTAGTTTGTTGGAGTTCTGATTCTGCCTAGAGTGCCAAGATTGAAGTTTTGCAAATATAAGTAAAAGAATACTATACTCAGAATTTTTAGACTTTTACTGAGAATTAAAATTACAAGCAAGCATTTCAAAGCAATTGGAAAGTAATTGGGGATATTCTCTTTCCCCCCAAAATATAAAGTACCAGAAATCACTACTATTTCCTGATCTATCACATCACATCATTAATTTTCTGCAAGCATATGTTGAGATTTCAGTTTGCATGAGCTCAATTTAAAAGGAATTCATTTAAGACTATACTGATTATTCTCTAATACTGAACTTGCTGCTGTGTTATAATTTCAAGAAATGCTTTAAATAATAAAGGACAATTTAATTATTGTAGAAATTCTTTTCTAGCTGTAGGACTTGAAAAAGTACACCTGAATAGCAAAATTTGAATCCTCTGTCTTTTGATACGTAGCTAAATGTAGCACTATACAATTGTGTGTAGAAATAGAAACAGGGCTGATCCTGGTGGTTGGAAACCTTCTCACTGTGTCAATAAACAGACACATGTTCCCCTAAATTATATCCCACCCATTGTTTTTCTCTTACTCACTAATAACATTATAAGGAAAGAACAGAGCTATTAAAAGATGATACATGATTGTGAAGTAAAGAATTGTAAAACTTTGGTGAAATGCATTGCATGACTCACTCTTGGACGTTTATACACCCAATGGGGGCATCTTTGTTTATCTGTAAACGTTGGTTATAAAGATATCCAAATAAAAATTAATTTCATATAACTTATGAAGATTTTTATTTTGAAATAATATACAATCAATGTAATTGATTGTTTCCCCACAATTTTCCTGGAGTAACTAAGAAGGTAAGGAAACTTAGAACAAGTCTCACAGGTACAGTGCTAAACGCCTACCAAATTCACGGTCCTCAATTCCATCTCTACTACCTAAAAAAAAAAAAGAATAGAATAGATAAGAATCAAACAATTAGTCATTTAATACTACATAATGATATAGGATAAAATAGGGATATATTTTTAGATTCATATATAGGCATGTTCAACAATATAAAATTATTAATAACTTGTCTTTTTAAATCAAATCATTGTGAAAATTGGAGAAATCACGCATATGAAACACACTCATCCAATACATGTACCTCAAAATAATGAAAACTAACTACTTCTTCAATCTAACCAATGAAAAAAATATATCACTACACTTGTTGAGTTCTGTAAGATAGGACTTTTACCTTGCCAGATATAACATTTTGTATTTTATTTTTTGCTTATTACCACTGAAATGAATCCATGTCTTTCTAATTGTTCAATCCACATTATTCTAAATGTTGTTTCAAATATCTAACTGCCAATGTGGATGCAATTCAACTGAATCATTCGATGATGGATTTCATAAAACAACAGATATATTCAATGTTCATAATGCCACAGTAACAATCTGCTTCATTCACTTTGTAATTACCATCTGTTGGACCTGATGTGGTAGAACCTGCCTCTGTCATATCAATGACTCATAGGGGATGCTTATAATTAGCAGTGCTGTACATGGTAGATTGTTGTAAGTGCTATATTCAGGATGAGTCTGAAATGTTGAAAGTGTTTTAATTGAACATAATAAATGTTCCAGATGGAAATTTTTTTTTTTTGTGTGTGTGTGTGTGTGTGTGTGTGTGTGTGTGTGTAAAATTTTAAATGTGTTTTCTCATTAAAACTTTAAATAATGTGTTTCTATTACACCGAGGTCGGCTCCCAGTGGGTTGGTACCATAACAAGATTTGATCACACAATATATCTAATCATTGACAATAAAGATATTAAAATTTGGTAAAAAGCTAGAAATAAAACTTTAATATTAAATATTAGATAATTCAATTAAACATTTCTGAATCTAGAATACTGTGCACTGGTCACTTGTTATGGAGATATGAAAGTGAGAATTATTAAACCATTATTCTCAAGGTGATATCTTTGTAGAGTACAGAGGTTGTGTAAATGAAGGTATTTATACCACAATAACGCAGCTTAACACATAGAGAATTTTCACCTTAATAAAATTGTGGTCAAGGATATTTTTTTAAAGGGTAAAGACTGAATTAATTTTATCTATAACCTCAGAAAAGCTATGGTGTCAAGTTGATCAAATACCAGTCAGTGTATGTGTTGTTTTGAAAGTACATTGTAGGTAAGACTAGTATCCATCATCGTTAGATAATGAAATACACTTATGGACAAACCTCCAACTGTACAAAGTTTATGGGATGGAGTTTACAAACAGAGGGGAAAGTCCATCAATGGAGAAAAAAGCTGCTTACTTTCATAAATGCATGCAGACAGAAACAACTAGAGCCAGCAAACACCAACACCCGCAAACATACTCCTTTGTGCTGGATTTCAGCTCCACCCCCAAACTCACCTTATGCCAAGAGTCTAAGATCTGTCCCCATTGACACCTCCTCCAGCCAGGCAGCTGGAGACCCAAGTTAAAAGTTTATTTTTAATAAAACCTCAGTCTATGGGGCCATGTGTTTACACTATCACATTCAACCTAACACATTTCTATGCAAATATTTGTGAATTAAGAACATTGTCCCCGTGAAATGAACTAACTGGTTTTTTCATGACCCCACAGAAATTATTGATACAACCACTAAGTTGGACCCTCTATGGAATTGGGATGAGAGAGAAGGGACAATTGAGAGGGACAATAGTGATGGGAGTATCACCAACTTACAGTATGTATATTAAAGTCCACACCCAAAAATTATAAATACATTTTCACATGCAGGAACAGGAATTAGACACATCCCATGAAGAACAATGTGAAATATGTTATGACCATTTTGATCTTCTATGTATTTAGCCAGATGGTTATAGAGTTTCCACATATGTCATTACCTATGACTCCAAGATTTATCTTTGTGTATCACTGTCCCTCTTTCAGGAACGCTCACTTAAGTAAGATCTAAATGTATGAGCTAGTCCTTCCATGTGGTCCCTCATGTGTGGTTTCTCTCAATGTAAAGTCTTAAGAACTAAAGAAACAATATCTATGCCTCTTACACATACAGCAAACACAAGCATGGCAGAAATGGTGTAACCATAAGACATGTGGCAATCAGTGAGCAAATGGGGCTAGAAATATTTGTAAGCAAATAGTTTCCAATGGTCCATTGCTCTGCTGACACACACTATGTGCATATTCCACACTGATTCCTTGGTTAGTGTTAACTTGCTTGCGAACAAATCTTTTCAGATTTCAAGTGTGGCCTCTGAAGCTTGTGTTTGCTTTTTAAGTTAAAGTTAATTTTATCCATATAAAATGTAATGTAAAAAGTTCACAGGTTACTGTAGATTTTTTTTATTCTATCTTAGTATATGTGAGTCCCAGAGGCTCAATGTCATTATAATCTCTCAGTTCAAGTGGTTAAAAATCCCTTTAAAATTCTTGACTTTCCGATACTAAATTATAGTCTATACAATTAGTCCAAAGTCTCTCGTGTAATATTCAGATATTTTCTCTATATTTATAAGTTGATTGTTTTGTTAAAGTAAACATGCATTATTTTGTCTTCTGTCTTAAGAGTTAGATCTCTTTGTCAAGAAGGGGGTTTCTAAGTGTCAAATCTTGGTATTTTTAAGTCCAGAGTCAAGCAAAATCTTTAAGCCCCCAAAATACTGGGCTTCCAACTGAACACCCATGTCACATGGCTCCAGGAGCACAGTGGAGTATCTGCATCGGTTTCTGAAATGTGGCTGTCATGCTCCTGAAAGCAAGATGGCGTTTTCTTCTTCTGTTCCAGTATTCTCCAACACAGGCATACCATAAAATGTTTGCTGTTCTTTCGATTGTAAAAGTGATAGCATCTCATATTAAGTGGAGATCACTGATCCAACCTTCTGAATTCTAAATTTTTTCTTTTTTTTTTTTTTTTTTTTTTAAATATTTTATATATTCATTTTCAAGCAGAGAGAGAGAGAGAGAGAGAGAGAGCACCAGGGCCACCACTTTGTGGGTCTGGCTTATGTGGGACCTGGGGAATTGAACCCGGGGCCTCAGGCACTGGAGGCAAGTGCCTTAACCGTTGAGCCATCTCTCCAGCCCCTAAATTTTTTCTTAAAATATTATTTCATTTATGTTTCTAGGGTTCTTATATTTAATAGACTGAGTAATGGGATATTACTAAATAAAGTTGTATTTTATAGTAAGAGATTTAAGAACATTATCAGCATATATATGTTTATATAAATTCCAAAAGAATTTTAATATGGTATTTGTTTATTCATTTATTTATTTAGTAAGTTAGGAGAGAGAGAATGAGAGGGAGAGAGGATGAGACTATTAATTGGAATGCAATGACAAGGTCTCCTGCCACTACAATGAAATATCAGAGGTGTGTACCACTTTGTTCATTTGGATTTATGTGGAAACTGGATAATTAAGGCTGGGCTGGTTGGCTTTGCAAACAAATACCTTTAACTACTGAGCCATCTACCCAGCCCCAATGACTCTGGAATAATTTTATTTATTTATTCATTTATTTGCATGTAGAGGAAAATAGACAGAAGAGATATAGACAGAGGGAATGGGCATGTCATGGTTCCAAGCACTGCAAATGAACTTCACATGCATGTGCTACATTGTGATTCTAGCTTTATGTCAGTACTTGGGAAACAAATCCTGGTTGTAAGGTTATGTATGCAAGTGGCTTAATTGCTGAGGTATCTCTCTTGCCCTGGAATGATTTTTTTAAGAAAACTCAAAATTTTGTCATTGTATAACATTGCAAAATTTATTTATCAAATATTTAAAGATAGAAATATAGAAATGTGGTTATTATAATATGAAAATATAGGCCGTGATAAATTATATTATCTTCCTCCTATTGCAATAAGAAGAAATAGTTTGGTGGGCAGTTGTAGTAGTTGTGTGAATAATAAAATGTTTTCCTTCGTTAAATACAAACAAATACAAATAACACTTTCAGAAATTTTATTGTCTATGTATCGTTATTTCAAGTTCTTAAAGGAACTAAGGGTTTTGAGACATTAAATAATGCCCAATATCATACAATTCTTGATAACTAGAGCTAATCTTTCTTCTTCATTAACAAATTTGATCACATACTTCTAAATTATAGTAGGTTTATGTCATATAGAGCTTAAGAGTTGAAACATAGCCTTTATAAATATATCTGCTATTTCCTAAGCAAAAAAAAAAACTACATAGCAAACCATATTTTTTTCTTTTTCAGTTCTGTGAATACCCAGATAACTAAAAATGAGTTTCAGGATATAGCAAAATCAGCAATAGTAACCAACTGTGCAAAAAATGACAGATAATGACTCAAAAAGTGATGGCAATTTGCAGGATATCAGTTAAAGGATATTGGTTCTCTCCTGCTGAATATGACTTCAATTCTAAGATGTTCTTAGAAGAGAACTGAAGTTTATTAAGAACTCACCATATCAGAGACACTGTAGTAAGTGATTCATGTCAACTGAAGTAGGATTTCTTCATTTGTCTCTTATGGAATATCTATCCTGTAATATTAAGGAATATGCAATTTTAAATTGGAATCAAATACATAATTTCTATGAATATTCAATGAGGTAGTTGATGTGACAGACTATATTAAGAAACATGCTTTCTTTATCACATTTTAATAAGAGAAAATACATGAAGGAAATTAAAATTACATTTTCATTCATGTATCCATGAGGAGAATTAAATGTAGAAAATGTTCACTTAATTGATGTGTATTTTATGTTTATATTATATATCAATATTTTTGATAAAGTTTACATCACTTATTGCCAGGAATTGTGAACAAAAACATAGAAAATATTCTAATGTTATTGCAGTAGTTCATTAGAGGACTATAAATCAAGGTTTAATTGTAATGGAACAAAAAGTGTTGCCCATACTATTTCAGAAAAGTATTTCTATTCACACTATTTCTAGTGTGAACAGAATAAAATCTTGAATACTTTCAATTACTAACAAGGGATTGATAAAATTTTAAAAGCTAAAGTGCCAATATATCAGTGCCTGGCAAGGGTTATTGTTTTGAAAACATGCATTCTGTTCAAAGGCATTCTACAAGTAGGTTGATCACAGGTAATAGGGCTTGATTATGAGTGAAAATATTTTTGAGAGGTGACTGTAGCAAATTATTGTGAATAAGACATAGAGACCGGAAGCCAGGCATGGTGATGCACACTCTTGATTTCAGCATTTGGGAGGCAGAGGTAGGAGTGCGAGGATCAGTTCTCAGTGCTTCAGGCACAAAGCATGTGGGCCTTTTAGGCCATGAGAACTTGATATTGCATGACTTTGCTTTCTTAGCACTTAAAAATAGAAGGAAAAATATAACAGATCTGGATCTTGTGAGAGATGTTGCTTCAAGGAAATATGTGGATAAAAGTGAAAAGGAGATTTTGCCTGACGTTCTCCTCTGTCCTCGACAGGTGTACACAGGGTACTCACATTTCTACACACATTTCTGCACAAAATTTTGTGTGTTTGCATATGGCAAACACACTTCACATCACACACCATACCATACATATTCTCTACACACACACACACACACACACACACACACACACACACACACACACACACACATAAACACCACCACCAACAACAACAATAAAATCAACAATAAGAAAGACATGTCAAACTCTGGCCCCCATGCAGAAGGTCCCACACCCAACACACAGTCTACCCTAACACCTAAAAGCATGGAGAGGTGCCACACACACATACACAAACAATAATAAAATAAGCCAAAGCCTGGAGGAGGCTATCAACAGCTTTCTAATTTGGCTAAATATTCCACTTAGTGAGGGGGAGCCCTTAAAAGGAATTGGGGACTTAGGGTGATATGCACTGGGAGGTGGACACTTGGGCCCCCAAGGAGAGATGCACTATGCCAGCGATTGACAGAGAGGCTATTAAAAATAGAATCTAGCCAATTCAGAAATGTTTATCTCAGTTAACCTATACTGATCCTACTCTCTGATGGAGATTCTGTTTGTATCTTTCAGAATGCAGCGAGAGAGCTGTGGCTCATCCAACCCTACCAACAAACTGCAGATCTATAACTGAGATCCTGGCAAGAGATGAGCCACCCCAGATATACCATGGAGGATCCACATGGAACCCCACAGAGAATGATGAGATGAACAAGAGACCCACAGCCACAGCCATTTAGTCAACACTGGATAAACCAGTGAGACAGACACCAATGATCTTCCACACAACCTAAAGCAGAAGTACAGAGACCCCCCTAAATCATCAACAGTAAAGCAACATTAATACTCATCCACCAGGACTCAGGGATCTGAGTGGAAGAGGGGGCGGAAAGTTTGTTAGAGCCTTAGTGGGGGAGAATACCCAGAGACATGGCACCCCTCAGTAACAACACACAAGTGCCTGCAGAAACGGGTTGACTCCTAGGCTATCCATGGTCCCCTGTCCCAAGGACTGATCCAGACTGTCCACAGAGGAGGATATCCAGCTTATTGGGGATGGGGAAGAAGGGCATTGGGGAACTGGGGAGAACAACTCATTGTTTGCCCATTAAATAATGTAACTCATTATGGACAAAAATAATAAATAAATAATAAATAAATAAATAAATAACTCAATTATTTAAAAAATAATAAAATACCTTAGTTTCCAAACTATTATCCAATTTACACATATTCATGAAACTCTTGTAGACTACTTTGCAATTTTGTAAACACAATAAGTTTCTAAGGTCATAGTTTTACTAAATTATTCCTTCTGTGTGTCAATATTAACTATTTTAATAGATTATATATCATGAGTAAAACCCAAGTTCCTCTTTCATTGGTGAGGCAGAACAAGAGGAAGTTATTCAATGCTGATGCTTTAATGCCAACCTTCATGGCTTCTTTTTTGTCTTAAACTGATACTGAAAATTACTCAAGATGAATTTGTAAGACAATAATGAATTAATTATTTTATTTTATTTATTTATTTGGAAAGAGAAAAAGAGACAGAGACAGGGAGACAAAATACATGGTTGTGCCAGGGGCTCTCGATACTTACTACATACAAATTCCAGGTGCATCCACTAGTTTGTGCATCTGACTTTGTGTAGTTACTGAGGGATTTAAACTGGGCTGGCAGGCTTTGTAAGCAAGCACCTGTCACCACTGAGCAATGTCCCCAGCTTAAGCATTAAATACTTGACAGGATGAAATTTGGAACTTCAAATCTTAATTTTATTTTAGGAGTTGTTCACAGATCACATTCTTGGAAAATATTGAGTAATTAAGATCATTCTGATCACAGTAAAAATTTTAAGTGTAGTAAATATAGCCTCTAGTTTAAGCAGGTGATGATTGGTGCAATTTGAAATTAGCAAAAAAGATCAAGAAGAGATCTGTTTTTGTAAAGTTTTTCTACAGTCAATACAATACTTAGGATCCTTTGTCTTTCACATTATATCATTAGTAGTCCTCTTTAATTTGAATTCTTTTTAGAATAATGGAAGTTTACATTTCTGAAGTCTTAGATGATTATGATTATGTATATGAGAAGACATGGAAAATCTGTCTAGCATTGAGATGAGGCAATGTCACTCAGGATTCGAAAAGCACTTTTCAAAAAGGTTAATCATTCACACAGAAGAAAAATGGCTGTTAAATTACATAGATAGCAGCAGTGTAGGAAATGTTAAGGGTACTTGCTTAGTTTGTGAATGACCCAAATGACCTGATTTCTATGGAACAGTGGTGGCGAAGAGATAAAAGGCTTATATTAGAAGCAGTTTGAGCCTGGTGTTTAAAAGTTGCTTAATAACTAATTACAAAAACTTATGAGTTTAAAATTTTGATATGTCAATGTGTTTATTGATGCAGATGTGTGATGGTATAGTATTGTAACAAAGTGCTTAAGGGAGCTCATATGGCGAATAATATATATATATATATATATATATATATATATATTATTCGCCATATGAGCTCCCTTTTGATATATATATCAAATCAGCTACTAAGTTCCTACTTTGTATTAATTGTTTTCATTGGCAGCTGTTAGGGAAAGTCCATCTTTCCAGAGTTGTTGTTAAACAATTCATTACATTTTTCACTTTTAAGTTTTCATAGGGGAAAATATTTTATGCTTTGTTACAGTTTCCAAATGAAATAGATAAATATCTCTTTAAATGATGTATGAGGCTAAAGGTAAAATAAAGAAACTAATAGAAAATACTTATTGTTTATATATATATATATATATATATATATATATAATATTTCAAAGAATATTCATTATATGTATCTATTTCAAGAAAATGCATCTAAAGATGCTCAAATCATAATACCCAAGAATCAATGGTTGTATTTATTTGATTTATTTGGGTTTAAATATTTTGAGAACAAGAGATTATTCTCCATTATTTGACTAAACTCAAAAGAATCAAATAAAACTTGTGAGTGTTGTGGTATCTAATCAAAACCCCATTTCTGAATCAACAGTCATTTTTTTCACCTTAAAAATACAACAAATTTTAACTTCCCTTGTTAGAGAGAGAGAGAGGGAGAGAGAGAGAGAGGAGAGACAGGAAAAACAAGAAGTAAGCATTTATTCACTTTAAGTATCAAATCAAAGGATTTGTGCAATAATACCTAAATTCTCAAAATGTGATGAAGGAAAGAACATTAGAAAGGATATCCCCATCCTCCCTCTCTATTCTGTTGCAAATAAATAAATATGAATATTTAAATGAAGATGCAACTTTTTAGCTTCAATAACAGAGAAACTTAGAAAGGTGAATGCAACTTTGTAGAGTACTGATTTCATAGAGATACTGTAATCTAATATATATAATATATATTACATAGACAAATATACATATATGTCTGTCATTAAATCTATATATCATGAAAGGAGGGTCATTGATGGTGGATAGAGTCAAAGAAACTATTAAAAATTGTTATTATAATCAGTTGTGGTGGCACACACCTTGATTCCCAGCATTCGGGAAGCAGAGATAGGAGAATCATAGAGTGAGACCCTACCTCAAAAGAATAAACTAAAAATATTATAAATATATTTTCTTTAAGAAACACAGGATGATAAACACTAAATATACAATTAAAATTACTTTTTTAAATGAAAAGATAAAACTGAGCAAGAAGCTAAAGAGAGCTGTCTAAGGAGGCTTCAGAAAGGAGAACAAAGGCAACATGTTGACAGTATCTCAGTGAGAGAAGGGAACCTTCCTACCCACAGACAGAAGGCCTTCATGATAGACTTTATGTTCAGAGAAAGATGTCTAAGGCAACTGGTTACAGGGACCATAAGAAGTTGATGGATTAACACTCAATTCAGAAACACACACAAAGTGGTGAGGCACACCTTTTTAGCATGTTTTTCATTAAATATCACAGTGATTAATGTTGACACAGTTGTTTTCAGAGTTTAGTATTCTCTTATTACACACTGGATCTGCAAGAGACCAATGATCTCACTGAACCATCTCACCACTTAAAAATTAGCTAATGTATCTCCCCTTCACCCCCATAGTGTTAAAGGCTTGATCTGGAATATGCATGAACCTGAACATTCAATCATCTTCACATTACTGATATAACATTGTTTCTTTTTTACTGTGATGCCAGAAATGACCCCTTCAAAATATTGTCTCAATGAAGTCAGAGCAAAAGAAGTAATATTAAAAATAAAACACAGGATTAGCCAGTGGAACAGAAACCAACAATTTTCGACACAAAGACCCCGAAGCTCACAACCTTAAAGCAAACTTATTACTCATCCACCACGACTCAGGGAACTATGCGGAAGAGGGGGCGGAAAGATTGTGAGAGCCATGGTGGGGGAGACTATCCAGAGCTGGGGGAGACTATCCAGAGGTACGGACAGGAGAACCTGGCTGATTACTAGTCTATCCATGGTCCCCTGTCACAAGGACTGATCCAGACGACCCATGGAGGAGGTTATCCAGTTGAGGGGGGAGGGGAGGGCAGTGGGGAATTGGGGATAACAACTCATTGTTTGCCCACTAAATAAATGTTGTAACTCATTATGGACAA
>PVHP010048263.1:0-12584 GCA_004024765.1 Zapus hudsonius | reverse complement strand
ATGGAGCCCCGAAGAACAAAGGAGCAGGGTATTTATAGACAGAAGCTATCTAATTATAATACAGCTCAGGTCATAGGGTGTGTGGTATTTCTATTGGCTCCTTTCCTGTATCTGTATGCCTCTTGATTGGTTACTTCCTTGGAGCCACATCCCAGGGCCAGCCCACATTCCAGGACAGCCATATGCTTCCTTATATGGTATCTTTTTTTTTTTTTTTTTTACTTCCTGGTCTTTGTGACCAGACATTCTTTAGGGAGGGAGAAGTAAGTCTAAAAATGGAGTCTGCTTTACAAAATGGAGTCTGCTTTATAAAATGGATTCTTCACTATCCATGGTCCCCTACTACAAAGACTGATCCAGACGGCCCATGGAGGAGGATATCTAGCTGACTGGAGATGGGGGGAGGGATGAGGAATTGGGGATAACAACTCATTGTTGGCACACTAAACAATGTAACTCATTATGGACAATAAAAAAAAGCCACACCCGAGACTCAAGGCAGTCTCTTAACTGTGGGCCCTATAAAATGAAAGACCAAGTTCCATGTTTTCAATACATAATGGGTCAGAATAAAAATTCCCTTTTAGAAAGAGAGGAATGCTAACATAGCAAAGAAAGTTTGTACCAAAGCAAGAACAAAATCCAGCAGAACAAACACTGAATCCAAAATCTCTATATTTGGTATCTGGGAAATTTGATAAAATCATCTGGGCTCCAGAAGGTTGGGAAATCCCATCTCTCCAGCTCATATAGTCTCTCCTATGGGCTGTTTCTATCCTGGCACTACAACTTTCCTGGGTGGAAGTTCCATGGCTCTGGCATCTCCCAACATCTTGGTTTCTCTATTACAATCTAAAGCTCTTAACATTTCAGGCAGTGTCCTCTCTTGGCCTCCTAAAAGGATTCCAGTCCAGTCATACAATGACTGGCCTTGTGGTTTTCTGGAACTCTGGGGCAATCCTCTTCATAACCCTTTCAGTCTTGCATGTATATGTCTCTGAAATGATTACTAAGTGGACAATACTAACAATTCTGCTGCCAGCTTATGGTGAAGCTTCTATTGTAGCAGCTTCTCTATGCTGATTGTGGGGGGCAGGAGATCCATTGGGAATTCTCTCTTTAGGCTTCTTCCTTTAAAATGAATTAATATTCTTGGGGCTGAAGAGATGGTTCAGTGGTTCGTGTGCTTGTATGCAAGTTCTGATAGCTCAGGTTCAATTCTCCAGTACCCACGTAAAGCCAAATACACAAAGTAGCACATGCAGTCTGGTTGCTATGGAGGGAGATCATCATATGTCCATTTTTTTCTTTCTCTCCACTTGCAAATAAATAATTAAAAAATATTTGGAGGGGATGCTGGAGAGTAGGTAAAGGTAGTTACTTGTAAAGTTGGGTGGCTTGTGTTTGATTCCCCAGTACCCACAAAAAGCCAGGTGCACAAAGTGGTGTCTTCCTCCATGGACACAGGCAAAAACCCCATATTATGCCCCCCCCAGGGCCTCTATTCTGGGACTATGACCCTGTTTCATATAACTCAGGGCCATCTCCAATAAACATGCTGCACATCTTCTTCCTGCATTATTATACTTCCAGCACATGTTTTGGTTGAACTAACAAATTACTTAATCTAGGGGGGGAATAAATCTGAATTTCAGGAGCATAAAATCATTGAGCATTCTTCTTCAGTTCTCTCTGTATTTTGTTCTTTCAAACTCTCAACAGAATAGTCCATTACACTTTGTTTATGGTACTGCAAGTTTACCCCACTCCAAAGTTCCAAATCTTTTGATATTCCTCCTGCATATCAGTTCCAAAAGACAAAAAAAAAAAACCCACATGGTCATATTCCTGCATCAATAGACCCTTTCTCTTCTCAGTACCAATTTTCTGTAGCAGTTACTTTTTGTTGCTGGATCAAAACACAACCAAAAACAGCTGATGGACAGAAATGGTATGTTTTAGTTTACAGACTACATCATTTGATGGCACTTGACTTTGCGGGCAGGTACTTGAATTAAAAAAAAAATAATGCCATAGTGTTCTAGTGTTGGATAGGAAAGTCATTGTACTTGAGAATAATTTCTCCAGGCAATCTTACTTTCCAGTCTTGATGGCTGCTTTAATTTGTCTATTCTTTGGCCACTTTATGTCTAGAGATGGTATTTCCAAATCATTCAAATATATGTATGTATGTATATATATATATATATATATATATATATATATATATATATGTATATATATATATGATATTTTTACTTATTTGTTTATTTGAGAGAGGGAGGGAGAGAAAGAGAGAGAAAGGGGGGAGAGAACAAAGACGGGCACACCAGAGCCTCTTACCACTGTAAACCCAACTTCATGTGTCTGGCTTTATGTAGGCACTGTGGAAGACTAGCAGGCTTTGTAAGAATGCACCATTAACTGGTGAGCCATGTCTCTAGGCTCCTATAATAACTTTTTATGCTGCAGAGATTGAATTTAGGACTTCTAGCTTGCTAGGCATATACTTTACCATGGAGCCACACTCCTCACAGCTTATTCACAATTTTTAAATGATTATTCAGCTATTTTTATTTCAAATTAGCCAATTTAACTGAATTGTATACTTCTCCCAGCACCTTGAATGGTAGTTTATAAATGATTTTATTGAATATCCCGAGAAGCATTTCTTATATCTTCCTTCTTAGGACATGTTTTCCCTTATTTCTTATGACTGATTTAAGTGTCCAGTAGATCCAGTTGCTATGGTCAAGATCGTGAATGACACCCTTACGCTTCTGTGTGGAAGGCATGGTTCTCTCACTTTATGTGGTATTGTTGGGAGGTCATTATTTTACCTCATGTATTTGTGCCAGCAATGGAAAGGAGACTATTCCCCACTTGTCATTAGGACAGAAAAGGCTAAGGACTGAAAAAATTGACAGACTGTTAGGTCATTTACGTAGTGATATGCTCTGTGGGAATATTCATATTAGGTTACTATTCATTCTATTCAAAGCAACAATGGTTTTAACTTATTTCTGCAATGTTTATTTGATTTCCAGAAATATCACTCTGTGTTCTCTCTTCTTTCTTTGGTGCCTTGTTTGTGTTTTAGGTCAAAACAAATTTCTTTGTTTCTCGTTTGGAGACAGACCTCTCTAGAATAGGATGAAAACATTTTTCTCTTATGATCTCTTTTTCATTTTTATTTTATTTGTTGAAGTATCAAACGTACTTTGAGTGAGAAACAGACACATTCAATGCATATAACAAGGCAAAAGACAACAGGATCCAAATGTGCAGTGAAACTGAACAAAGAATTTTCACAAGAACAAAGAAGAATGACCAATAAATATTTTAAAAAGTATTCACCAACACTAACCGTCAGGGAAAGACAAATAAAAACAATTTATCTTTCTATTTATAAAATTTTCATTGTGTTTTGTTATGTTTCTTTTCTCCCTTTCTGTACTTTTTTTTACACTGGTGAAAATCTATGGCAGTTGATTGATAACTTGATTCTTTTATGCAGTCTTTTATTATTTGTTTCTAATAAATGCCAATTTCCAAGTTAGAGGAACAGAGCAAGACAGAAAGAGGGGTAAAGAGATAGAGAGATGTCGTAAGTCTGTATGCAAATAGGATTCAATATAAAAATGTGATTTTTTTACATATATCTACTCTAATATGTCTAACATTCAAACTTTGTGGCTGGAGAGATGGCTGAAAACAGCAACCTGTGCCCTTCAATGAGTGTATGGATAAAGAAAATGTTATGTCCATGTTAATGACACATGGAATCTAGTTCAAACATACTTATAAAATCAGAGAAAATAGTGATTGCCAGGTGAGGTGATAGAATTATAAAGTGAGAGATATTTACCGGTGAGGTGATAGAATTATAAAGTGAGAGATATTTACCATAGGGTAGAAAGTTTCAATTATGCGGAATAAATTTATCCTGGAGAAAAAAGTACAACATGGCAACCATAATATTGCATACTTTTAATTTACTGAGAAATAATGGACACATTACTTAGCTTGCTTTTGGTAATTAATTAACAGTGTAAATACACATCAAAATATACCATTGACCAATGTAAATACACAACATATTTTTGTTATCTATTCCTCAGTGAATATATTATATAGTATGATATATAATATATAATATTAAAATATTATATATTTCTTAAAAAGAATATTTTAAAACAGAAGTTTACTAACCCCAGGAACAAAGTGTTAAAAGTTTTAGATGGAGGCTATCTTTAAAGAATGTTGGAAATATCACCTTGGATTTCAGAAGAAAGAGAAACTATTTAATCTGAGTATCAGTGATCAAAATGAGAAATTTATCTTGACAACTCCAATAAACAGAAATGTTAAGCCTAAGTGGTCATGTTTTCCAGTTGGTGATTGGGAACGAGTCCATCAGTACAGACATGCCACTGAATTCAATTATAGTTCCTTTCTTCACATGAAGGTGTAGATTTCACCATTCCAGAAAATTAAAGTATCACTTAATCTTAAAATGCTTATGTTTTATTCTTTCCAACTAGCTACTTTATTAGACTGGCAACATGTTTCATAGAGACTGAAAACTTATGCTCACCTGGTGACCATCTTAAAGAGAGGAAAGATCATTAAATGGTGAGTTTACGCTTCAGCAAAGCTCATCGTGGACCGGTCTGAAGGTATCCCAATGGTAAATGAGTTTCCAGGCATGAATCAATGCTCCTACTGTACAACTATTTGCTTCTGAGCTATTCCATGAATGTAGGCATTCAGAATGTTCCCCCTAGATGAAGGAAACAGCAGTCTTCAGAGAGCTTTGCCAATGCCCATTCCGTCCTTAGGAGACATTACTAGAAACGAAGCTCAGAGGACTCTGTTCATTCTGAGCATTTTTTCCTCTTTAAATTTTGTGAGTATTTCTCTTGGAATTTACCTGGGGAAGAATGCATTATTGTAGAAAAATAACACACCTCATGTTTCAGAACAGCAGCTTGGTGCTAGCAAGAGACATTTCTCAGGAAATCCCCAAGAATGAACGTAACTCTGCCTTGTTATATATAGACTACTGATACCCAGGGGTATTTAACAGCCCAGGATGTATTTACATTCCTCACTGCAGTCTTGAACTATTAAAAAACTTGATTAAAAATTCTGTATTATCTTAGCTAATAACTTTTGAGAATTAAGGAAAGTGTTTGTTCCAACATACAGAAGAAAATTAATCTTAAATGTTTAAGTTCATCTGTGTTTGAGAAATGGTTCAGCTAACTGAGTAGCATCTTAATATGTGTGGAATGTATAAGCCTACTCTTGGGACTCCATAAAGTATCTGGGAAAATAAGATTAACAACAAAATTATAAATCCAAAAATAAAAATACAATAAAAATTTTAGGACTAACAAATAGCATGGCTTTGTTTGGGGGCTATTATCTGTTAAACACCTACCATGTCTAACTTGAATGTTTAATTCTGTGATTTTGAATGTGATAATCATTAAGATATGTCTTAGCCCATTCAGGAATGGCTACATACTGAAATCAACATGCACTAAAGATCTTCCAACTCTTTTTCACAGCACGGACCAAGGTGGAAGCTGGGAATGTAGATTACATTATTTTCTTCATCTACTTATTTTCACACAAGTGAAATCCAGTTAAATAATAAAGGCACTCTTCCAGGAGGAAAGAATTAAATAGGTTCTCACATATGGATAATTTTGTATGTAAAAAGGATTCATCATCATCAGTTTCTAGTAGTATCTATAATTTATTTAGCATTTATCTTTTGATTTGCATATATTTTCTCTAATCCTTCTTACCAAAATGTAAATTAAGTATTATGTATTCCCATTTACAGATGATCAAGTGGAAGATCACAGAGGTTAAGTCACTTGCTAACGATATCTTAGCTAATAAGCGAAGATAAGTAACTCTGCCAGATTTTAAATCCATTTTGGATTGGCTCAAATGCCAGCGACTGGCTTTGATTCATCTATGTTCTATATCCAAGAGTTCTATACTTTATTTCTTTTTAATATTTTATAATTTAGCAAGGAAGTCTTCTAATCACACTCAGTCCAGTAAGGTTTGATGGGTCATTTTTGCTTCAATTTAACAAACTATCCCAGGGTTTCCCTTTCTTTTCAATGAGTGGAGGCTACAGATTCCATGACTGACATAATCTTACTTGAATTCTTCAGCCTCCATGAATTCTTTACTTTCCACATCTGCACATGTAGATAATCACAAACTGACTAAATGCAGGACCAATGAGATTTGAATTAAATCAAATTATCCTTTTTTTAAAATCATTACTCAAAAAGATTGGATTTATGTCTTTCCTTCCCTTGATCCACCAGAGGCATTTACTGTTGATATAACCTAAAACCATAACACATAATTTTCACAACTCAGAAAAGAATGACAATTTAATTTTTAGAAGCTATACTATGTACACTTGGGATGATTGATGGAATTATTTTATTAGATTAATTCTCCAGTTGCATCAGAAAGCTTCATGTCAAGATACATACATTTAGACAGCTTTATAGCCATCTTTATCAAATCAGTCTCTTCCAGAAAGATGCATTTTTCAAGAATTGGTTTGTACTATTTCTTATGTGAGCTACTTTGATTTTACATGAATTCTTGCTTAGAAATATGGAGAGACATTTTGCTCTAATTTTCTGTAATGGGAAATGTTTTTGTTTTTATTGCCGTGGCAGATTTTCTTTGCTTCATATTATCTCAGAATAATGGAAGTTAATATAAAAACATAAATTATTGACTATTAAAGAAAAACCCCAACACTCATTACTAATCACTTTGCTCTCATGACTTTAATTCTGATGCCATCGTTATGAAACAGATTTCATTAGCCCAACTGTGCTTATGGTCAAAAACTAAACCAAAGCAACCAAAGAAACAAGCAACCAACAAAGCAAACAACCAGACACCAAGAGGTAAGAGAGTTTCAGATGACTCACTATAACTATAATTCCAGATGTGTGCAGGTGACTTCAGAGCTCACATCGGGCTGGAAAGTGTGTGCTTAGAGTGAGGATTTCTCTCATGACTTTGGGTCTGTTTGACTTGAAACATTCCATTCCTCTTTCTTCTTGAAGTGACCCACACCATTTCTGAAGGTTATTTTTCTCTTGAAGTTTAGCAGATTTTTAATAAAGTGCTCCAAAATAACAAGAAAGAAAAACGTGAGGAAAAAGATCCATTTAACTTGAAAACTAAAATTAAATACCTAAACATTTTATATACAAGGACATTACATATACAAGTAGTAGGGAAACAATGAAGGGAGATCTACAAATCCTTCCTTTGCATTGTAATCCTCGGGAAAAGACGATTCCTCTGCTCTTGTAAGAGTGACTACAAACTTGTTGGGTCTCAAACACGTACTATTTAACAAGCAGCCAAAACAATAAATCTCAATGTCATGCAAGTATAAATTCAGTTTCCCAACAGAGATGAAGGCAGGCTTCCCTGGGCTTGCTGACCAGCCAGTCTGGCCAAATTGGTGGCTTTTAGGCTCACTGAGTCTTAACATATAAATTGGAGGGGGATTGAGGAAGACACCCACGTTGACTGCTGTTATCCACACACACATTCACCCGTTCACAGACCTGCACAGCACACACATACAAATGACAAAAACAACAGCAAATCTCACTTGAATCACCAAAGAAGAGGATAAAGTTTTGAGGTTCCAGTCTCCAGAAAGAAAGGATAAACTCTTATGTAAGAGTAAATTCCAAACTATAAGTGGAATCTGATACACAAAACTAGCAAAATGAAGAACTTGGAAACAATCAGTGCTTTTATTTATAATCAGGAATTATACAGAAAATAATTTATACTGTAACAATGGAAAAATATTCAATACAATGGATGGGTACAGGGAGATATTTCCAAGGGAACACAAAACAACACACAAATTTCAAGTTGTCAACTAATTACTAAATCTATTTAAAAACATGCAATGTTACCATCATTAAAAATTTTAATTACCACTCAGAGTCCATAGTAATTGTGAGGCAGAGGAGGAAGACAGGGAAAATTGTAATGCCATGAAATGAAGGGGATGGGAGGGAGGAGGATTGATCTGCTTTTACTGCTAGAGACCCCCCCCTTTGAATGACACCCTCAAATCTTTAATACTCCCATTTCAATATCTAATCTGGGATAATACTCTCATAAGCTTTGTTTACTTAAACAATTTCTTCAACTCTTAACCTCACTACAAATTGCATTCCTTAAGCCCAGATGACAGGAGTGTCCATGAGGATCTACTTCTTGGTAAAGCACAAAGGAGGCAATTTCTTTGGTGGCACTTGAACCAAATTGGGTCCTTTCCCTTAGGAATTTGAACTACAGTATTTAATCAGATGTGCTCTCTCTCCTTCCCATTCCTGGAACACCATATTTTTCTAGATTTTAAAAATGTCTTAAACCTGCTTCACCAATTAGCTCTTCCTAGAGTTCATTCTAGCATGGGCGCTATGAACTCTGGGGTTTTGCATAAGTGGAGTTTTCTAGAAAAGAAACTCCTCAGGTTGCTGGTAAACAAACCAGGAGTGTAATCTACTGTATGAAAGGCAGGCTGTCATAGGAACGAACGTCTTTAATAAAAAACAAATACAATTAACATAAATCTAGTAACAAAAAAGTTAACTTTCCATGGGACAAGGAGCCTCTGCATTCAATTGAATAGAAAAAAAAAAGTCACCCAAATAATTACCAAAGAGGAATGTGGGATTTAACTAAAGTTTCTTGAAATCTAAGATCATGATATTAGACATATTAAAAGGTATTTGTAAATGTTCTTGTATCCTAAAAAAGAGGAGGAAAATTTCAACTAGATTACAATAAATACTATTTTTTTTAAAATGAGCTTGAATGCATTTCTATTTTCAATTATTTTGGCCTCTTCTGAAAGTATTAGAACATTATTCAAGCTGTATAGCAATGCTCACATCTGAATTGTCCTTCTCAAGGTGAGTAACCATTTCTAAGATTTACGTTATCAGTATCTAACTTTGAAAATTAAAAACTAGCTTCTTTATGGTTATTACATTTTCTATTCTGAATATAAAGTCTCTATATAAGACACTATATTAATTAATGAATTATTATATGACTTATTAATTATATGTAATGTATTTATGAGCATATATATACACATATATATTTTAAGTATATTTAAATTCATGTACTAGGCAATTGAATTTTGATAATCCTAATCCAAAGTAAGGCACAAAAACTTAAAAAGGCAGGGCTGGAGAGATGGCTCAGCGGTTAAGGCACTTGCCTCCAGTGCCTAAGGCCCTCGGTTCAATTCCCCAGTACCCACATAAGCCAAACCCACAAGGTGGTGGCCCTGGTGCTCTCTCTCTCTCTCTCTCTCTCTCTCTCTCTCTCTCTCTTCTCTCTCTCTCTCTCTTTTCTCTCATCTCTCTACTTGAAAATGAATAAATAAAATATTTAAGAAAAAACTTAAAAAGGCAGAAGACCAAGGTTAGTGGGTTAAAAATTGTCACAGAGATGAGCATTACCTTAGAGTTATGTGGCCAAAAGACATCTCAATTTTTAACAAAAAATAAATTTATTGTAAAATGATTCAAATATACATATAGTATTTATTAAATACAAAAGCAAATTTGCATATCAATGCAATAGATCCTGATTTGTTATTTCTGCATAAAGAAATCATTTTTGCTAAATATTTAATACTGCAGACTGAAAAATAATTTCAGTGTGTTTTGTTTTGTTTTTAATTTTATTTTTATTTTTATTTTATTATTATTTTTATATATATATTTTTTAATTTATTGTCCACAATGAGTTACAACATTTAGTGGGCAAACAATGAGTTATCGCCAATTCCCCGCTGCTCTCCCCTCTCCTCTCCAATGGATAACCTCCTCCATGGGTCTTCTGGATCAGTCCTTGTGACAGAGGACCATGGATAGCCTAGTATTCAGCCAGGTTCTCCTGGCCATGCCTCTGGATAATCTCCCCCACCACGGCTCTTACAATCTTTCTGCCCCCTCTTCTGCATAGTTCCCTGAGTCGTGGTGGATGAGTATTAAGGCTGCTTTAAGGTTGTGAGCTTAGGGGGTCTTTGTGTCGAAATCATTGGTTTCTGTCTCAATGGCTTATCCTGTGTTGATTTAATGGCTGTGGCTGTGGGCCCCTTGTTCATCCTGTCATTCTCTGTGGGGTCCATATGGATCCTCCACAGTATGACTATGGTGGCTCCTCTCTTGCCAGAATCTTAGCTATCAGCCTACACTCAGTTGGTAGGGTTAGATGGGCCCCAGCTCTCTCGCTGCATCCTGAAAAATACAAACACAATCTCCATCGGAGAGTGAGATCAGTGTAGGTTAACAAATATACACAATTCTGGATTACCTAGATGCTATTTTTAGTAGCCTCCCTGTCACTCGCTCCCATAGTGCATCTTGTTTAGGGAGCCCCAAAGTATGGGATCCGGTGCCTATCGCCCTGAATCCCTAGTTCCAGACAAGGGGTCCCCCTCACTAAGTGGACAATTGGCTGAATTAATTTTATTCTTATTAGCTTATAAAGAATAAGGTTTCATCAGGTGGAAGTTTAGGGATAACAGCATTCCAAAAGTAAACTAAAAAATGGCTGAAGATGAAGGGTCCTTGGGCCTGTAAGAGAGAACCTGGAATTTTTCTTACCTCCTTTATCCTGAAACTATAGCAGAGGAGGAAAATAAGTGGCTCTGTCCTAATCTCTAACTTTCCTGGGACAGCAAGGAATATAAAGGAATTTTCCCTTCCAGATTGTGATAACCCTGGGTCAGGAGTAAACTAATATGTTCAGCCCCCTTCCAGTGACAGGGAGCCCTTAACTGGAACTGGGGACTCAGGGAAAAATGCATTGGGAACCAAAATCGTGGGCCCCCAAAGAGAAATGCACTTTGCAAGTGATTTACAAAGAGGCTACTAACAATAGAATCCAGCCAATTCAGAAATGTGTACCTCAGGTAACCTATACTGATGTCACTCTCCAATGGAGAGTCTGCTTGTATTTTTCAGAAGGCAAGGAGAGAGCTGTGGCTCTTCCAACTCTACCAAGGAACCACAGGCCATTGCTAACATCCTGGCAAGAGATGAGCCACCCCAGACATACAATAGAAGATCCATATGGAACCCCCCAGAGAGTGGTGGGATAAGCAAGAGACCTATGACCTCAGCCAATCAGTCAACACAGGATAAGCCAGACAGATACCAACAATCTTCAACACAACCTAAAACAGAAGTACAGAGACCCCCCTAAGACCTCAACAATAAAGCAGCCTTAATACTCACCCACCATGACTCAGGGAACTGAGCGGAAGAGGGGGCAGAAAGATTGTAAGAGCCATGGTGGAGGAGAATATCCAGAGACATGGCCCCCTCAGTAACAACATACAAAGGGGGGGAGTGGAACCCGCGGCCACATGGACTGATCCAGACTACCCATGGAGGAGGATATCCAGCTGATTGGGGACAGGGAAGAGGGAAATTGGGGAAATGGAGACACCATTACATTAGTTGCTCATTCAGTGTATCTAACTATGAATAATAAAGATATAATTAAAACAAAACAGAAACAGTCTCTGGGTGGACATCCCCATTTGCCGGGAACCTCTGCTTGCCTTCCTCTTGAGCAAAGTGTAATTGTTCGTTCTCTACAATCTCCTACATCTAAACTTTAAGCTCTCCCTATAATAAAATTTCTCTAAACCTTACCTGGTCTGTGGTTTTCATTTGTCATAATTTATAAAGACAAGAACCCAAAGGGACACTAACTCACCGAAAGCTCTGTGTGGCTGGGGCAGTTTCTGAGTTACTACACACCCAAGAGCAGAGAAGACGCCCACATATCAACTCCAGTGTTTGTAGTGAAATTTTGTTTTCCTTCCCAGTTCTTTCCCCACATCCTACCCCATGATGCTGTCCCCCAAACTCAGCCTCCTGTCTATTTACCTACTACATGGTTCCTGTTGTCCTGCCTTGAACTTCTGTTACCTTCTCTTCACCTCTCCCTGCATTACCTGTACTCACTCTCACATACCCTTATTTACATACAAATATTAGAAGATAGGATCCACATATAAAAGATCACATGGGATTATTTTTTTTCTGTTTTTTTCTTTATTGTCCATAATGAGTTACATTGTTTAGTGGGCCAACCATAAGTTGTTATCCCCAATTCCCCGTTGCCCCCTTCCCCATCCCAAGTCAGCTGGATATCCTCCTCTGTGGGCCATCTGTATCAGTCTTTGTGTTAGGGTACCATGGACAGCTCATTCTTCAGCCCGGCTCTCATGTCTCAAGTGTGTAGTTACTGAGGGTTGCCAAGTCTCTGCTATTCTCCCCCACCACGGCTCTCACAATCTTTCCGCCCCCTCTTCCGCTCAGTTCCCTGAGTCGTGGTGGGCGAGTATTGAGGCTGCTATGGTGTTGTGAGCTTAGGGGTTTTTGTGTCGAGATTCGTTGGTTTCTGTCACACTGGCTTATCTTTTGTTGATTGAATGGCTATGGCTGTGGGTCCCTTGT
>PVHP010048262.1:0-12597 GCA_004024765.1 Zapus hudsonius | reverse complement strand
GAGAGAGAGAGAGAGAGAGAGAGAGAGAGAGAGAGAGAGAGAGAGAGAGAGAGAGAGAGAGAGAGAGAGAGAGAGAGAGAGAGAGAGAGAATGGGCATACCAGGGCCTTCAGCCACTGCAAATGAACTCCAGATGCATGTGCTACTGTGTATCTGGCTTTACGTGGTTACTGGAGAATTGAACTAGGGTTGTTTGGCTTTGCAGGCAAGTGCCTCAACCATTGAGCCATCTCTGTAGCCCTGTAATGTGGTTTTATGGGATATTATGATTTTCTATATTTCATTGGTATTTATATATTGTAATGCCTTCCACTTGATCTCTGATTTTACTTGTGTCTTCTCTTGCTCTCTTTTAGTTAGTTTGGCTAAAGGTTTGTTAGAGCCACTTATCTTTTCAAAGAACCCAGTTTTTATGTCATTAATCTGTTGTAATTTTTTCATTTCTATATTATTAATTTCTGCCCTGCTCTCAAATATTTCTTTCCATCTACTGCTGTTGTTTGACTTGTTCTTGTTTTCCAGGACTGTAAGGTGTGCTATTACTTATGTATATTTCTGCTTTTTTGGTAAAACTCATTTATTAGGCATGGATATGTATGGTGACAACTTTCAGGCCATCCTCGCCATCCACCTTGTTTGAGGAAGGGTCCTTTGTTCACTGCTCTGCTCACCAGCTGCTCATGTGGAGACTTCCATAATAGCCTGAGCCAAGTGAGGTTCCTGGTGAGCTGGAGTTTAGGATGGTGAGGAGAGCTGGGGTGTGGACGGTGTACTAGAGAGAAGTTTGGTGTCAGAACCTGGCTTGGCTACTTTCTGAATTTACAAACAGGGCAAGTGACAAAACCTTTTCAGGCCTTACTTTTCTTCATCTATAGGACAAAACCAGAGTGAAAACTTATAGGCCAGAGCATCAGTGACTTCACAGAGAGGGAGAGGGAGAAGGAGAGAGAGAAACACTGGAGCATCATGGACCCTGTGGATGCTGGCTTGCCCTTCCTTCCCTTCCTGCAGGCCCCAGGGTGCAGGTTTGGATCTGGCAGAATAAATGCCCCATCTCTGGAACAGGCCTGGCAGGAATTGGCCTGTGCACAGGCCACAGGAATGGTTTTGTCTTCAGGGTAAAGACAAGTGGGTTCCAGAGACCCTCTGCAAACCAATTCCTTGCCTTTCCTCCCTCTGCCTCCTCCCTGGGTCCTGAAGGATGCAGGACTATGCTGCCACCTCAGCCCTGAGCCACACTGAGCACAGAGTCTCCACAGAGCAGAGCCAGGAAATCTGACTCCCAGGCCCTCAAGAGCCAGCGCCCAGGGCCAGGCCTCTGCAAGACAAGGCTCTCCAACTTGCTGATTGACAAGAATCACCTGGTCATCAGATGCAGTTTCTCAGTTTGGCCCTGGTCTGGGCATTTCAATTGGGGTGAGCCCAGCAGGCCGGGATCTCCCAGGCTTGTGTCAGAGACGTTTGGGAACTGCTAGGAGTGTTATAACGAGCTGGGCTCTCAGGAAACCATCTGGATTCAAGCCTGGACTCTCCTTACACTCCTGAAGTGGCCTTAGGTAAGTGATGGCCTAGGTTTCATTTGTCTAAATTTCAATTTCCATCTTGGAAAATGACAGCAGAGATCAGCATGGTCAGTGGTTAGCGCTGAGTCTTGCACAAAGCGAACAACAGATTCAAGCCATCCTCACAGCCATCTAAAGCTCTGGGCTGGAGCAGTGTGGGGAACCCTGGTGGCTCAAGGTGACCACTTGTGGGGGCCTCTTTATTGCTCACAGCGTTCTGGGGTCAAACTCTCCTCTGAAAAGCAACCGAATGGGGTCCATGCCAATCTGGGAGCCCAGCTGCCATGCCTCCCCACTCTCTCACCTGGCCGGCAATCAATGTAGACATTTCCACAGAGTGAGAGCTGATCTTCCTACTGGACTCCTTCACTGACTAATGAGGTTCCTGCTCATTGCCAGCCCTCAGCTGGGCATGGAGAGGTACCAGGGTCTCTGGCCCTGGATAGCATTGCTTGGATTTAGAACCAGCTCCTGGCACTCACCAGCTGTGTGCCCTTGAGGGAATTACTGCTCCTGGCTGGACTCTTGGTGAATTTTCCATCTGTTTCCAGAGGTGTGAAAGGAATACAATGGTTAATCCTCAAGGGCTCCAGATAGTACTTAGCATATGGTAAACTCCATGAATAATAAAGAAATGAAATCCAAGTCACAGGCTCCTTTCTCCAGTCTACTGAACCAAGGTTTCCAGCACTGACCTCCTCCAGGAATATTTAGGGAGGAGATGACGGCCAGAGGTGGCACTGAGAGAGGCAGGGCAGGAGCAGAAGGTGAAGGGTATGGGGCGTTAGAGTAAGCCCACAGCTGCCTGCGTTCACTCAGAAGGTTCTCTGGTGGCCAGAGGCCAGGGTTCTGTGGTCTGGTTCAGATGCGCCATAGGGCTTCGGCCCTCCAGGAACAGCACGATCAAAGGAGAGAGAGCAGCTGGGGCCCAGGCGCTCAAACCCAAACCCAAGCACTCGCTCCCACTTTTTAAAAATATCACCATTTTCCTCGGTTTTAAACTCCGCATGAGCTTGTTTGATTTATTTTCAAAAATAAATAAAAACAAAGCTGGAGCCGGGCGTGGTGGTGCACGCATGCCTTTAATCCCAGCACTCCGGAGGCAGAGGTAGGAGGATTGCTGTGAGTTCAAGGCCACCCTGATACTACAAAATGAATTCCAGGTCAGCCTGGACTAGAGTGAGACCCTACCTCGAAAAACAAACAAACAAACAAACAAAAAAAGCTGGGAAGATGGCACTTGTTTGCAAAACCTGGTGCCTCGTTTCCCCAAGCAAAAAGTCTGGAGAGCCTGGCGTTAGTTTGTGGCCTCAAGATGCCCTGAAGCACCCATGCACACATGTACATACCCACACGAATTCACGCACACTCAAATAAATAAAAAAAGATTTAAACAAAACTATCCCTGTGTTTTCTGGTGCTCCTGGCATGCTGAACCCAGAACTGCCCCAAGCAAATACCTGAAGGCTTTCCGACCTCACAGGCACCTCCTGTTTTCAGTTTTCCTACCTTTTTTTCTGTCCTGGTTGAATTTTCTTACCCTGGTTCATCATTTAATTGAAAAACAAATAATAACGACTTGATTGTGGGTATGATCACCATGTAAATACATATGTTATTTTAGCAGACCATGAGCTTCCAGGAGCCAGCTTCATCAGCCTGAGATTTACATTGAACTTGGGAGAGCTTTGGGAGCCAAGTTTTGCTATGTCTTGACTGGACAGTTGTCCCCAAGGTGCTGACTTGTCATAAACGCAACGCTCCTCCACTCTACAACACAGCCCATGGTGTTTCCCAGCTCCTTCTTTAAGGACCGCCTCTATTTGTCTGTCTGCACTTAAAGATGAGTTAGTTTACAGAACTGCTATAAAGCATTCGTTCCGGGGAACCTGGCTCCCATAGACCCTGTCTCAGGTGCCATCCAGCCACTTTTGGTCATACTCAGCTGCTCCCTGAAGTGAGAGGCTGGGGATGTGGCTCAGTGTTGTAGCAGTTGTAAGGCTCTGAGTGTCACATCCAGTGCTGGAGGAAAAGGTAGGGGGATGCATAATATTATAAACAAAATCTTGTTCTTTAAGGTTATCAGACACAAACATAAGATGAAAGATATGAAAAGGACCCATGGGATCTAGAGAGATCCGCAGGATCCAGAAAATCATGGGCTACATTAACAATGGTGGATCTGCTTGAATGCAGGCGACTTCTCTGGTTGTGGGTTGTGGGTTGTGGGTTGGTTTGAGCCAAAACACCAGAGGTTTGGGCTGTTTGGCAGTCCTCCTATTCAGAGCCAGCCAACAGGATGGCCTAGCAGGGCCCCAGTGCACCCCTCCAGGAGCTGGAAGTGCTGCACACTGAGGGGCTGAGAGCTGAAAGCGCTCCTGGTGTATTTGTGCTGCAGGATCCAGGTTGAGGAGAGTAAATATCAGAGGCTGGGCTGAACACAGCACCCAGCTGTAACCCTATCAGCTTGGAGGGGATCCTCCAACAAAGAAATTCGGGGTCTCCAGGGTGCACAGCCCAGAAACCCTGCAAGGGGACTGTTTGAGCTGGAGAGCTTCTTTACCTTCAAACTTTCTGGCATCTTTCCTCGCCAGCAGACAGCAGACCCGAGGGAGGGGAAATCTAGTTAGGAGCTGGCCCTTCTGGAAAGAAAACAAAATGGTGCAGACACTGGGTAACCCAAAAGCATGGCTCCTTTTCCAGCCAGGCCCAGTTCAGACTCTTCGGTGTCAAGGGCATGCAGTATAAAGCTAGGGCAGGAACCAGGACTGCAGCAGCCAAAACTTGGCTGAGTCTTGGGACTCTTGCCTGCTGTCCCCAACCCATAGTTTCTGGGACAACACAGCAACTAAACGAATCCCTCACCTACTGGGAATACTGAGCCAGGGTCTCCTTTGGCTTTCTGCCTCCCACCCTGGGGGCTGGACATGGAGAAGCTGGAGGTCAGGTGTGAGATGGTTCTTTCTACCTCACTTTCCTTACAAAACACAGAGGAAAAAACCATGGGCAAACCCTAAAGCTACCAAGGTTTTAGCTCCATTTTGTCAAACAGATGTAGCAATGGTCATCAGAGGTGTGTTAACTAGTAAAACACCCAGAGGTCACACGTCCATCCTGTTAAGAATGAAGGGCCATTCTCATATAGAGGTGAGCACTGCCTCCCCCACCTCCACTGGAGTCCAGCCTCCTTGCTGGGCAGCTGTTGAAGGGGGTCATGGGACCCCAGAGGGCTTCCATTAGGAGCAGAGTCAGGAAGCTTGTCTTTGGGTTCTCAGTTTTTCTGTCTAGTGGCACTAACAGCACAAGAGCCCTGTACATTCAAGGTCCAGCTACAGTGCCAGTCACACCTAAGGGATTTTTTTTGGGGGGGTGAGGATGGAAGCCCTGGGCAGGTGCCCTCCCTCTCAAAAGTGAGAGGAATCTAATTAGTTCTGCTGACACACCTACACGCTCACAGGCAACTCATAAAACCTTCTGACCAGGCTGATGGCTCACACCTATAATCCCAGCACTGGGGAGGCTGAGGTAAGAGGATCGCCTGGAGTTCCAGACCAGCCTGGGCTACACAGTGAGATGAGGGAGGGAGGAAAAAAGGGGGAGAAAGTGAGAGAGATAGAGAGAGACCCTGCCTCAAAAAAATAAAATAAAGGGCTGGAGAGATGGCTCAGTGGTTAAGGCACTTCCCTGCAAAACCTAACGACATTAGTTCGATTTCCCAGTACCCATGTAAAGCCAGATGTACAAAAGGGGCGCATGCGTCTGGAGTTTGCTGCAGCTAGAGGCCCTGGCACACCCGTTCTCTGTCTCTCTCGGCTTGCAAATTAATAAAAGAAACAAAACAAAAATCTCTTCACCTCTAAAGTTTGCTGCCAAACTTTAGGATGTCTCGGATTAAATGGGACAATCTCAGAAAGTGCCTGACTAGGGGCCCGGGATGGGTTAGATTTTATTATCATTTCCATCCATTTGCCCAGCGACAGGCTGCGCCTGAGACCAGCGAGGGGCCTCTGCCCTCCGATGTCCACGTCGCACCCCTGGGCGCTACAACCCACCAGAAGCACACGCGTTGGGTCAGCGCACTCACTTTAATGGGACGGGGAGTCTCATTCCTTACAACAGGTAAAAACATAAATACAGGTAGGTGGGCGGCGGCCAGACAACAGGGCCCCAGGGCGCCCGGCCCGGGTTGGAGGATTTACGATCTCGGTCCTAAAAGGTATTGAATCCTTGGGTGCCGGTGGGCTGCGGGGGGTCAACTCACCGCAAACCGCGTCAACCCGCTGGGGGTGGGGGTGGGGTAAAGGGACCCAAGGCGTGTGGGGCGGGCAAAATTCCTAGGTCCCCGCCCGAGTGACTCCCAGCCACTGCGGGAGCCTTCCTTCCCTTCTGCTAAGAGTCACTGTCCACTTCCTAAGGTGACATGGGCCTGGGGCGCCCCAGGCGGGTCCCTTCCCTACCAGGCTCGGATCCCGTGCAGCGTGGACACCCCGGAATTGCCCTGTGGGATGCCAGGGCTCTGCACCGCGTTCAAGTCCCCGACGCCGAAGTTCACGAAGTTGTTGTTGGGGGCGGCGGCGGGGGTCTGCGCGGTCGGAGGCCCCCCGGGGAAGTAGCCGGGGCTGCAGGCGGCGCCTCCGTAGCCGGGGTAGGCGGGGTAGGCGTTGTAGCCGTAGGCGTTGAGGCCCACGCCGTAGGCCGGGGCGTAGGGCGCCGAGTCCCCGAGGCACGGCTTGCCGTCGCGCACCAGCACCGGCACGGCGATCCTGCGGGCCGGCGGCGGCGGCGGCGGCGGCGGCGGGGGCGGCGGCAGCCCCACCAGCTCCAGAGTCTGGTCCTGCCGCTGCCGTTTGCACTTGTAGCGTCGGTTCTGGAACCAGATCTTGACCTGCGTGGACGTGAGCTTCAGCACGCTGGCTAGCTGGTCGCGCTCCGGAGCCGACAGGTACCGCTGCTGCTTGAAGCGCCGCTCCAGCTCGTAGACCTGCGCCTGCGAGAAGAGCACGCGCGGCTTCCTGCGCCTCCGCGCGCGCGGCCGCTCCGCGCCCTCGGCCTCGGGCTCCAGCTCCGCTGCCTTCTGCAGCGCGGACAGCTCTGCAAGCAAACAGGCCACTGTGAGACTCCGGGTGCATCCTCTGGGGAACCCCCCCCCCCAGGATGCCACCCCCTGGCCTGCCTGGGGGGCCCAGTTTGGCTGCACTTCAGTGTTAAAGATTAGTTCAAGATTTTTCTATACAGGTTGCAAGTCTAAGGAACAAAACGGGAGACGTCTTTGCACACAAGCAAAAACAAACAAACAAATCCTGCTGAGAGTGACTTAAACGTCCAGGCTGCAAAGAAAACGAGCTGGGAAGATGCCCCGGCCTGAATGGCATACGTTAGGGCTCCTTTTGTTGGAGACGTTAACCCACGGGAAGGCGGCATCATCAGGTGATCAGTTCGTTTTTAAATCAAGGAACCGAATAAAAAGAAAGCGCAGAGGTGTGGATTTGGTGATCCAAGGTTCCAGAGGCGCTGTTTTCAGCAACGACGCCCCAGTAGCGGGCATTGGAAAGGAAGGCTCCCGCCGTGGCTGGGTGTCACTCGGAACCCGCCTTGCTCCCTTACGACAGAGCAGGATTCAAGTTGGTAGAAATCAATTATTTCTAGACATTCGCAAATGTTCCCAGGCCTGCTCTGTGCTTGCAGATAAACCTACGAATCCTTTCCCAGCTCCTGTGGGAGCGCCCCAAGCTTCCGTGGCTTTGCTCAGGCTCCATGGTGATCTCACCCGAGAGCCCCTTTCTGAGAGCAGGCCAGGCGGCTTCTCATCCACTTTCCAGTGCCTCCATTCCCGCATTTCTAACGTCTCCGGGACAGAACCTATCGTTTGGCTCTGTCCCAACACTGTGTTAGGAAAATAATAAAGCAAAACCAAAGTCCTGGGGGGGGGAGGGAGGGGTCCACAGCATCTCTTCAAAAAACCAAGCCCTCGTTCCCAAAGACTCTACTCTCCTGGCGCCAAGGAAGAAAGGCCCTGGACAGACAAGGCCTAGGACCCTTCTGCTAAACTTTCTGTTTAACAGTTCTCCCCAGAGTCTCAATATACCCCTAAATCCAAAAGAGGTTTTTAAGCCCCTGATTAAAGATCATCTATTTTTCAGTTCTACCGCAGACTGATTAACTGAACTCGGGAACAGATCCAAGAACCCGGCCCCAGCCTCCAGAGTTTGGTAGGCCTGGGGGGAAAACAACAACAACAACAACTTTTGTGATCTGTTTCTAATCCTTTAAATTCGCTATTTCCTCTAACCTTCCGATTGGCTGTGGGGCGTGGGGATACTGGACAACCTGGAATCTTACACTTCAAGGTCCAGGCACCCAGTCCTAGGTCCAGACCCGCGTCTCCGGCTCTGAGTTTGGGCATGAAAGAGACTCAAGAGGAGAAAGGGGCTGGGGAGTCCCTTACCTTTCTTATCGACTCGAGGGTCCTTGGCTGGGTCAGGGTCGCCATAGGCTCGCGGATAGAAGGTAGGGGCTGCTAGGAAAGCAGGGGGGCACTTCGGGGGCGAAGGCGCGGGGCCCAGTTCGGCCAGGCCGGGCGCTGTCGCCTCCGGCCCCGCATAGGCCTCGGGCTTGAAGGCGGCCAGCATGCAGGAGGCGGGCGCCAGAGTGGCCTCGAGGCGTGCGGAGAGATCCCCCGCAGCCAAGCCGCGCTGCTGCTGCTCCAAGTTCAGGATGTCTTTGACCGAGAACGGCGTGGGTGTGAGCGCGGGGCTGGGGAACATGGTGGCTATCCCCGGGTCACTGCGCCAGGTGGGCTGCCGAGAGTGGCACTGCCCACGGCCCTGGGCAGCCTCCCTGCATGGTGCCCGGCCCGCGCACCCGCCTTCCAGCTCCCAAAGTGGCCGGGCAGCAGGTAGCTCCAGGCTCAGGGGCAGGAGAGGCGGGACCAGGCCGGAGGAGGGGGATTCAGCCTGCCATTGGGCCAGGGGCCTCGATGACAGCACCGACGGGCAGTTTTGTGTCACCTAATATAGTCATAGGACTAGAAAAAAAAAATCCTGCTCAGCTTTTTAAAGGGGCCACGACACATTTGGAAGTTTCTTCTTTTGCTGCTGCAGCCTGAGCTCTCTGCACATTAGCACGATAACTCCAGCTAGGAGAATTCACAAGGAAAGATTTGATTCTGTGCAGCCCCCCTAAGTGCAGGTCTGGGGCTTGAAGGAAGGTTCTTCAGCCTGCTCCAAGAAGGGGGCGGGAGTGTGAACGGGGTGGGGATTGATTGCTCTCAGGGGTCATAAGATTATTACTGCAGGCGTGTCTGCAAGAGTCTGAAATGGTAGAGAAACACTAGAGTTGACCTGGGATGATGGTAGAACGAATTGGGGAAACGGGGGTTATTTAGTTTGACTTACAGGAACAATCTTGTCCCAATATCCCGCCCCCTTTCCTAGGGTCACAGGCCCTGTTTTTTTTTTTAATTTTATTTTTTTAGCTGAGTCTAAACAAAAGCAAGGGCACAGCAGATTATGAGGTGGGATTGGCCACCTGTGGTGGAATGACTCTTAACCATGAAGCGAGTTCAGGCTCCAGGTTCAGCAGAGCTTCCTGGAAGTGAGCCATCTTGTGGGGTCTCTGGATTCCCAGTCATCCTGTTTCTCCTCCAGCAGCCTCCTTCTCTCCTACCGACAAGAACCTCAGGTCTCAGTCTGATTTAAGCCTCCAGCATCCCCACCCAGATTTCCCTATGGACAGGCTGACTTCTTCCTTCAGAGCTCAGTGAGGTTGGGATTTCTTAGGGACCTGGGACTGCTTTCAAAGGGTCATCTTGGGAAGAGACTAGAAACCAGGGTAGGTGAGGTGGTCATTTTTAGTTCCAGATCTTTAAAGTAAGACACTTGTGTTAGAGAAACTTGCCAGGGCTTTAGGAGTTCAAGTCGGTGCCCATTGTCTCTGCCTGGTCCCCAAGAGTCTCAAAACTGGCCCTTCCCCAACCCCTTCAAAGTGCTTGATGAGAGGGAAAAGCCATTGAGGCTTCAGGCAAAAGACATTGCTTTACTCCATCTTGGGGGTGGTGGGGATTTGCCAGTGGAAACACAGTGATTCCTTATGGCCCAGGCTAGGGCAGGGAAGTCATAGGGGACATTTCAGAAGAGGTACTTGAAGTTAAAGAAAGGGGGCACAGGACCAAAGGTTAGCTAACCATGTCACTGTAACCCGCATCCTGCATCCAAAGCACAGAGGGATCAAACTCTGTCCAGAATGGGCCCGGAGGTGGTTGTTGCAGTCTGAAACCTGTCTTCATGGGTCAGGAGTTTGAGCCTCAAGTGGGGTCAGTGAAGCAAGGCCTGAGCCAGCATTTCAGCCCAGGCCACCCACTCCATCTAGCTCCTGGCTTAAGTTTTCCAGCCACAGACAGGGGCAGTGATCTGGGTTTGTGAGCCTGATTTGGGGAGAATGCCTTTTCCCAAGTGTGAGACTAACAAAACCCCAAGAACTCTTTTCATCCTTCCCTTCTCTCTACCCATAGCCTCATTCTCTTTATAGTCCTTCCTTGCCACGCTTTTGCTCTTGGTACAGTTATTGCTTTAAAGTAGCCCAGCCTTGGCTCCTCATTTTTGGAGATTGTATTTTGGGAGTTGGAGAGGACGCCTATCACTCAGGCGGTGATGTATGGCAAATGAGCCACATCCGATTCAATTAAACGTCTTGCTGAAAAGAGCTCCGAGCGAGGGTCCTGGGAGCGCTGTTAAGTGAATTGGCTGGCTGGCCAGCTCGCGATGACAGTTTGAAAGATTAGTGTGAGCCGTCGCCTGAAATATTACCATTTAATGGGGGACATCGAGGCTGCATCCGGGATCCCTATTTTTTAGGGATAGTTTTGGAGAAAAAAATCAGCATTTCCTTTGCAAATTAAGCTCGCGAAGATTAATTATCTATTTTCTGATCCCAGGGCCCACAGAACTGATGGATCTGTGGTCAAAAGTCATGAAAAGGGAAGGAAACAAACTCTTATGTGGACAAAAAAAAATCAGTGACTTTTCCAACCCCTGCACCCTTTACAAATCCGGTAATAATTTTTCTTGGTTGTAGAAAAGGATCCAACCTTTCTTCCTGGAGCGAGGGAGCAGAATACAATGGGATAAATCTGTAAAATTGCAACTGAGGTGACCCGGGCTGGCTTCTGCAGAGAAATGTCCCAGAGAGTTTTCCAACTTTGCTTTTCAATACCAGCTGTTTCAAGGAAAAGCAAAAGAATATTTTTTTTTCTTGCAATAGAAATCGTAATGGTTGGGGATGGGTGCCCAGAAACTCAGTTCTCCTGCCCCAAACGGGGTCTCAGGAATCTCTCTCCCCAAGGTGCTGGGCCCAAGCCGCCACTCTAAGCCACACTCTGATAGGCCTAACTGGACCCACAAGCCGCCTTTAGCCACACAAAGGATCCTGACGACATTCTGTACATCTATTTCTTTGCCTTTTAAAGACTTGGTGCTTGCAAATTCCAGGGGCGCTCCAGCGCATTCTGCGGTAAATAAATTATTATTAATTGAAAAGCGATTGGCGTAGCCTGAGCCAACCCTCCCCTTTCTTGCCATCAGCAGCGCCGGCCGCACAAGGTATATATGATTAATTGAAAGATAAGCTGGAACTATCACCCGGAATGTCATTAATGCGCCGGGGAGACGTGCGTTGGAGACAGGCGGCGTTATCCGCGCCTTTATCTTCAACAACGCCTCGCTCCCGGCCGCGCGGGGGAAGCAGATGGGGGTTTCTGTCTGGGACGCTCAGCTCCGTGTTTATATTTTGGGAAGAATCGCAACTCGTGGGAGTCCCCGGTGGGCCCCCTGATAAATGAACATTAGCACTTTTTCGGACTACTGTATCAACAAAGGGACTGCGGCGCGGCAATAATTGGCGAGAAAGCAAACAGTGGGCCGAGAGCGCGACTCTGCTCTTCGTCCGGCTGATGGATGAGCCGCGGCGGCTGCGCCCGGGCCCTGCGCCCGCCCCGCCGGTGCCTTCAGCCCGGGCGCACCGCGAGCTCCGCGGGCTCCAGCCCCGGCTCATCCAGCTTCTCTGGGCTCAGGCTGGGACCCCCTAGTGCTCTCGTAGGCAGACTGTGCTCGGATCCTGTAATCCCCAAAGTTTGGCTGAAGGGAAAGGGACTCGGAAATGGAGCGACTTGTTCAAGGTCACACCGATGGGAAGTGACCGCGGACTCAGAGCTGGGACGGTTGTCTGGGTCTCTAGAGACGTGTCAGGAGGGCGAAAGCAAGACAGCCCCGCCCAGAAAAGAGCACTAGGGATGCTGAGGCCCGAGAGAAAATTCTGAGAGACAGAGGAGAGAGAGGGGGGAGGAGAGAGAGAGAGGAGAGAGAGATTTGTTGGACGGATAGACCACTTTAATTTATGCATCAGTTGATTGGCATTTGGGCTGTGTTCACCTTTTGGCTAGTATGACTAGTCCCAGCCTACTTTTACTTCAGGGAACTGGGAAGCCCTTTTCTTCTTCTCTTCACCTCATAATTAACCCTATCTTCCCCTCAAGACTGGCTTCACGGACAAGCAACGTGCATTCACACGGGTCATGGTCTAATCTTTGTGCATTGAAGTTCTTAATCATTTTTGTAACAAGATTCCAGATCTTCATTTTGTGCTGAGCCCACAAATTATGTATCCAGTCCTGCGTTCTAGGTATTGTGGGCGGAACCTTGGAAATGCTAACTGCACGTACCCAAGGTCCCTATTTCTTGCTTAGCTTTTGGCTTTGCTGCCCCATGGCACAGTCTTGTGAAGTTGCTGGGTCATAAGAAGAGCCTAGGGCCATAGAAGGGAAGGGCAGATCCACCTGACGATGGAGGGTGTCTGTCTGTCTGTCTGTCTGTCTGGAGTGGATTAGAGTAGATCTGAATCTCCACCAGCTTCCAGTCTCATCAATACTGGGCCTTCACCCCCCACTGAGTTGGTGACCACCAAACACATGGGCATGCACAATCCCTAACAGGCCCTGAAGGAGACAGAGCTGGAAAGAAAGAGGGTTGACCTCTGACCCTGGC
>PVHP010048261.1:0-12849 GCA_004024765.1 Zapus hudsonius | reverse complement strand
CCAGGGCCTAGCCACTGTAGACAAACTCCAGATGCATGCACCGCTTTGTGTATCTGGATGTACGTGGGTCCTGGGGAGTGGAGCTTGGGTCCTTAGGCTTTGCAGGCAAACGCCTTAACTGCTGAACCTTCTTTCCAGCCCCTTTCAAGAGTTTTGTTTTAGAATTTAGTCTCCAGGAGGCCAGTATGTGGGGCCGAAAAAATCTTTTGGTGATAGTCTCATCTGGAAGGGAGTTACTTCAGGAGTAGAGACTCGGACGTGATCTAAAAATCTACCTGCTGCTGGGGTCTGCAGGGTGGGGGCTGTGCTCAGAAGTACAGCACTAGTACAGCATGTAAACCCAGGGTCCCGGGCTGGAGAGATGGCTTAGTGGTTAAGGCACTTGCCTCCAGTGCCTAAGACCCTGGGTTCAATTCCCCAGGACCCACATAAGCCAGACCCACAAGGTGGTGGCCCTGGCCCTGGCTCGCGCTCGCGCTCTCTCTCTCTCTCTCTCTCTCTCTCTCCTTGAAAATGAATAAATAAAATATTTTTTAAAAAAAAACCCAGGGTCCCACCCGGGGCTCCGGCTCCTACTCTCAGCACTGCTCTTTCATTAGAACAAGTTACAAAGCAGTGACCTCTAGGAGCTTTTGAAATTGCCTTCCTGGGGTGGAGGGCTGGCTCAGTGGTTAAGGTGCTTGTCTGTAAAACCTAACAACCCGGGTTTGATTTTCCAGTGCCCAGTGCCTTGCAAAGCCAGAGGCACAAAGTGGGGTATGCATCTGGAGTTCATTTGCAGGGGCTCTCTGCTTAAAAATGAATAATTAAAATATTTAAGCCGGGCATGGTGGTGCACGCCTTTAATCCCAGCACTCTGGAGGCAGAGGTAGGAGGATCGCTGTGAGTTCCAGGCCACCCTGAGACTACAGAGTGAATTCCAGGTCAGCCTGGACTAGAGGGAGACCCTACCTCGAAAAAACAAAAACAAAAAAAAAATTAATGGCATACATCTTTAATCCCAGCACTCACTTGGGAGGCAGAGGTAGGAGGAACACCAGCCAGCCTGAAACTACAGAGTGATTTCCAGGTCAGCTGAGACCCTACTTCATAAAAACAAAACAGAAAACTAATAATGGCTGGAGAGATGGCTCGTTGGTTTAAGGTGCTTGTTTGCAAAGCCTGCTGGTCTGGGTTTGATTTCCCATGACCAGGTAAAGCCCATTTCTCTTTCTCAAATAAATAATTAAAAAAATAATAATGTATTAAAATAGCAATTTATTGCTAGGAGAGAAGGGATTCCTCTTTCCTAACTTTTGTCTGGTCTCCTGTTTTCACACTATCTTTAACCAATTCTCTTACCTTACAAAAGTAGCCATTTATTATTTCTCGCTGCTTTGTGGATCGGCTGGTGGCTGTTTTCCTGACCTGTCTGGGCTCCCTTAAATGCAGTGGTCAGCTGGAGGCCTAAGACCGTCTGGGACCTGGAAGGTGCAGAGGACTTGAGGGCTTTCTGCCCAAGAAGTAACTCTTCCATCCCTCAGGACTCTGAGCAAAGGCGGCTTCCTTCCTTCCATATGGCTGGGTCCCAGGGGAAGGAAGCAGAAGGTGTCAGGCCGGTTCTGGCACAATCCCCATCTCTGTGGGACAAAGCAAGCCTAAGGTCACCATCTCAGATTCAAGACGAGCGAAGCACACTTGCCAGAACTTCCTTCTTCCTTTTTCATTCCTTCTTCCTTTTTCACTCCTTCTTTTTTTAGTTTCCGAGGTAGGGTCTCGCTCTAGCCCAGGCTGACCTGGAATTCACTCTGTAGTCTTAGGCTGGCCTTGAACTCACGGCAATCCTCCTACCTCTGCCTCCTGAGTGCTGGGATAAAGGCATGTGCCACCACGCCCAGCTCATAGCATCTATTTTATTTTTTAAATTTTTTTTTTAATTTTAAAAGCCAGATATATTTTAAAAAGATCATGCTTGCAATAAGTAAATTATGTAGTGAAGATACATCAAAGTAAAACTGATGAGTAAAAAGGCACATTGAAAAGTTCAAGGGTAGAAAGAGGTCTTTCCTTTTGTTTTTGTGGTTTTGTTGCTAACACGGGCAAAAGGGAAACATCCATATTACAGTTACGTTTTTCAGGTGGAGGTTTCTGTCAGTTAAGTGATTGACACTGGCTTCTTCTCTCCCTTGTCGAGGGCGGCCTTTCCTTGGCTCTCTGAGAGGCATTCAGTCATCTGCCATGTAGAGACGATCCATCAGGGCTACAGCCAGGGCTGACATGGCAGGAATCACCCAGTTGGTCCACCAACTGGAATTGGACTCAACAGTAGCAATAAGGGGTTCCGAAGGCTCGGCTAACTTTGATCCGTCATCCAGATGGACCTCCCCAATGATGTATGAGGGGGTAGTTCTCTGGCATCAGTGGAGTGCCCGACATCCTCAGAGTTCTCAGTAGCATCACCCCCGGCTTGTTCTCTCAGGACTTCTTCCCCACCAGGATGCTCTCCCAGAAACTTGGTGAGGTCGGACACCTTGTGGTGCAGGATGATCCAGGTGCTCTTGCTGTCTTTGTGCTCCTGGTCCGCCTGGCCGGCCATCTATAGCACCTCCACCCCGGACATTCCACCTTAATTTTTAATTAATATTTTATATTAATTAATATATTAATTAATATTTTATTTATCCATTTTCAAGCAGAGAGAGCACCAGGGCCACCGCCTTGTGGGTCTGGCTTATGTGGGTCCCGGGGAATTGAACCCAGGGCCTTAGGCACTGGAGGCAAGTGCCTTAACCGTGGAGCCATCTCTCCAGCCCTCGAATGTATCTTTAAGTGTGGAGTTCAATGAGCTTTCACAAATGCCCACAGTTGTGTAACAGCCACTAATCACAGTCAAGATACCAAGTGACTGTGAGATTGGGGAGATGACTCAGCGATAAAGTGCTTGCTTGCAAAGCCTGATGGCCCAGGTTCAATTCCCACATAACATGGACGGACGAAATGGGCATGCATCTGGAGTTTGTTTGCAGCTACAAGAGACCCTAGCACGCTCTCTCCCCCCCCCCTCTCTCTCTCTCTCTCTCTCTCTCTCTCTCTCTCCTTACAAATAAATTTTAAAATAGATATGTATTTTGTTTTTTCGAGGTAGGGTCTCGCTCTAGCCCAGGCTGACCTGGAATTCACTCTGCAGTCTCAGGCTGGCCTCGAACTCATGGCGATCCTCCTACCTCTCTATCTCCCAAATCCTGGGATTAAAGGCATACGCCACTATGCCTGGCTAAAACATTTCATTTATTTGTGAACAGAACGAGAGAGAGAGAGGGAGAGAGAGAGAGAGAGAGAGAGAATATGGGTTCTGCAAACAGACTCCAGATACCTGCGCCACGTTGTGCATGTGGCTTTATGCGGATGCTGGGGAACTGAACCGGGGTCAGAAGGCCTTTCAAGCAAGCGCTTTAACCGCCGAGCTGTGAGCCATCTCGCCACCCCAGGCGTGTTTTTGAGACAAGGTCTCCCATAATTGCCCGGGCTGGTTTTGAACTCGGGGCTGCCTCGGCTGGGATCACAGGCCCAGCGCACCCGATCTGAGCTTTTACTTCCCCAGTACCTGGTCTCCTCGGACAGGCCCAGGCCATCTTGCGCAGGAGCTGGGTCCCACGCGTGGCCACACCGTCAGGAATGCAATCCAGGCCCTTCCTGTGCGGCTGCTCCTCTCCAGGGGGGCTGCACCCCGGTCTCCTCCCGGGGGGAAGATATGCCCAGCCGCTCTGCGTCATCTTGGCTGGGTAATTAGAGGCTAGAGGTGCCCACGGGTGTCATTTTAGGATGCTGTGGGCTCCTTTGGCCCAGATTAGGTTATACTTGGGGCTTTTCACTGCGTAGACGTCTGTGCCTTTTTCCCTCGCTGTCCCTTTTGTCAGAAGGCACTTCAAAGATCAAGCAAGGCTGGGCTGCTTGCAGAGCCTCATTCTCTAGGACAGCAGGCTGTGATCCAACCAGCAGCCGAGGAAAAGAAAACCCACCAGCCCTTGCCGGGTCTGGGATTCCAGCTGCTGCACACACTGGGACTCCGTCCACAGTCCGGTCTGGTTCACGCGTGGTGTTGCGGTCAGCTTTCTAGTTGCTGCGCAGAAAGAACCCAAGCAAAAGCGGCTTGTGGAGGAATGGGTTTATTTGGCTCAGGGACTCGAGGGGAGACTCCATCCTGGCAGGGAAAACGATGGCATGAGCAGAGGGTGGACATCACCTCCGCCACAGCACTGCAAACAGCGGCAGGAAGGTGTGCCAAACACTGGCAAGGGGGAGCTGGCTTAGAACCCCATAAGCCCACCCCTGACAACACAGCTTCATCGAGGTTGTAAAACCCAAACTGCCATCAGCTGAGGATCGATCTATCAGAACACATTCAATTGTTTGTGGGGGACACCTGGATCAAACCAGGACACGTGGGCACTGGCCCTGTTTCTCCCTCTCTCTGAACAGAGCCCACCACCCACCGCTTTTGCCTGACTCCTGGTCACAGTTGCTCAATAAAATACAGAATGCCACTCACACTTCAGCTTTCTTGCTGTGGAGGGTTGCAGTATTTAAGGTCCTCCTCCACTGTGGGGCTGGGGGTTGCTCTGCACCCCCAGGCTGGGGCTCACTCGCTCTAGCCCAGGCTGACCTGGAACTCACTGTGCAGTCTCAGGTGGCCTCGATCTCATGGAGACGGTCCTTCCTCCGGATTAAAGGTGTGTGCCAACACTCCCAGGGGGGTAATCTTCTTAGCCCACCGCTGTAACTTGCACACCTCGCTCGCTCTTTGAAGGCACAGGACAGACTGTCGCATTCCCAGAGCTGTGTCCACCAGGAGACGGCCGAAGCCCAAAGGACTGAGCTGCACAGAAGTGACCTACCTTGGGCTGGAGAGATGGCTCAGCGGTTGAGGCACTTGCCTCCAGTGCCTAAGGCCCTGAGTTCAATTCCCCAGGACCCACATAAGCCAGACCCACAAGGTGGTGGCCCTGGTGCGTGCTCTCTCTCTCTCTCTCTCTCTCTCTCTCTCTCTCTCTCTCTCTCTCTCTCTCTCTCTCTCTCTCTCTCTCTCTCCCTCTTTCTCTCTGTATCTCCCTGCTTAAAAATGAATAAATAAAATATTTAAAAAAAAGAAGTGACCTACCTTTCAGGAACATTCTCGCTAGAAACCAAAAAAGCTAGCTGTCTCCGGCTGGCTCCATGGAGAGTCGATGAGAGCTGATCCGGCAGCCCGTCCAGGGAAGGAAGCAGCTCTTTGTTAAAAGGCCGCTGCAACTCTGCTGGAAGCAGCCGGTGCAAACGCATTCCCTGCGTCTTAATACCTCGGAGTCCCTCTGCCCGGCAGGCCAGCCTGCTGGCTTTCCTTCGGGAAGGTCTGGACACTGAGCCTCGGCTCTCCGTGTCCCGCTCAAAGGGAAATCAATGCAGAAAATGAATATATACTTTGTTGGTGGTGGTGGTTGTTAAAATTAGATTCAGATGGGCTGAAGAGATGGCTTAGCGGTTAAGGCATTTGTCTGCAATACAGAAGGACCTGAGCTCGATTCCCCAGTGCCCATATACAGCCAGATGCACAAGAGGGCGCATGTGTCTGGAGTTCATTTGCAGTGGCTGGAGGTCTTGGTATGCCCATATTCTCTGTCTGTCTGTCTGTCTGTTTGTCTGTCTCAAATAAATAAATAAAATATTTTAAAAATAATAAAATATATAATAAAATAAAATTAGATTCAGAAACACTTTATGAACAAGTCTTGTGTTGTTGGTACCCCCATTTCCCTCCTCCCTGCCCCCAATCCACTTCAGGGCCCCCCTCAGTCCAGGGGATGGGGGCTATGAATTGTGCAAACAGTGGACATTTTTTTTCCAGAAGGGCAACGCCATGGTGCTTACCCTCTTTCCACCCCCTCTTTTCCGCAAAATTTCCTGTTTCGCTGTTGAGCTCTCAAGAGTGTCTGTCTCCATCTCCCTTGCATAGGTTGTCAGGCTGGCTGTGGAGGCAGCGTTCTTGCTCATCTCGCCACTTCCTCTGTGGTTTCGATTAGAGGTGGTTCATCTCCTGCCTGGGTGTCAGCCATGATCTCAGGTCCTGTTGGTGAGCACTGGCTTGGGGGCTCCGGGATGGCTGTTAGTCCTTCATCTTTTTTTTTAAATATTTATTTGAAAGAGGAAAAAGAGAAAGAGAGAGAGAGAGAATATGGGCGCACCAGGGCCTCCAGCCACTGCAAACGAACTCCAGACACATCCGCCCTCTTATGCATCTGGCTTTCCATGGGCACTGGGGAATGGAACTCAGGTCCTTCTGCATTGAAGGCAAGCGCCTTAACCGCTAAGCCATCTCTTCAGCCCTAGTCCTTCATCTTGGCAGGAAGTCTCCCTTGTTCTCCAGGCAGGGCCTTGCTCTAGCCCAGGCTGACCTGGAACTCAGCTCTCAGGGTGGCCTCAAACTCATGCCAATCCTCCTACCTCTTCGGAGTGTTGGGATGAAAGGTGTTTGCCACAGACCCTTCTTTCTTCCTTCTATTTTCAAAAGTCTTTTTGGTTCTCTGCAAGCAGGGAGAGATGAAGAGAGACACAGAGAAGGGCTCGCCAGGGCCTCCAGCCTCTGCAACAGAACTCCAGATGCATGCGCCACTTTGTGCATCTGGCTTTCTGTGGGCACTGGGGCACTGAACCCAGGTCCTTAGGCTTTGAAGGGAAGCGCCTTAACCGCTGAACCATCTCTCCAGTCCTCTTCCTTTTCTTTTTCTTCATTTATTTTTGAGGTAGGAGCTCAGGGTGCTGGTGTAAATCCCCAGCAATAATAAGTTGATATCCGCCGGGCACAGGGGTGGGTCTGGAGTCACAGCTACTTGGGAGGCTGAGGCAGGAAGATGGCTTCAGCCCAGGGCGGATGGGCTGGGGTGTGCCATGCTGATCAGTATGGTGATCTGCGGGCTGGAGAGATGGCTCAGTGGTTAAGGCACTTGCCTCCAGTGCCTAAGGCTCCTGGTTCAATTCTCCAGGACCCACATAAGCCAGACCCACTAGGTGGTAGCCTTAGTGTTCTCTCTCTTTCTCTCTCTCTCTCTCTCTCTCTCTCTCTCTCTCTCTCTCTCTCTCTCTCTGCTTGCAAATGAATAAATAAAATATTTTTTTAAAAAATCTGGTGATCTCGCTGGGTGCATGCCCGAGGTAGAAGGATCACTGTGAGTTCGAGGCCACCCTGAGACTACCTACCTAGAAACAAAGCAAAACAAATAAAATACAATATGGTGATCTCCCAGGAGCGGGAGGCCACAGGTTGCCTAAGGAGGGGTGAAGCAGCCCAGGCCACGTTATGGATGTCCTCTGTATTTAAAAAATTTTTATTTATTTTTTGGTTTTTCGAGGTAGGGTCTCGCTCTAGCCCAGGCTGACCTGGAATTCACTATGTAGTCTCAGGCTGGCCTCGAACTCACAGCAATCCTCCTACCTCTGCCTCCTGAGTGCTGGGATTAAAGGCGGGCGCCACCACGCCTGGCTTATTTATTTACTTATTTGCAAGTAGAGGAGAGAAAATGGGTGCGTCAGGGACTTGAGCCACTGCAAACAAACTCCAGATGCTTCTGGCTCTACAATGGTACTGGGGAATCAAACTTGGGTTGTTAGGCTTTGCAGGCAAGCACCTTAACCACTGAGCCATCTTTCCAGCCCCTCTGTCATTGTTTTTTTTTCTTTTTTGGTCTCTGGAGATAGGGTCTCCCTCTAGCCCAGGCTGACCTGGAATTCACTCTGTAGTCTCAGGGTGGCCTTGAACTCACCGCGATCCTCCTACCTCTGCCTCCTGAGTGCTGGGATTTAAGGCGTGCTCCACTACACCCCTCTGTATTTTTTTCTCTTTTTTCTTTTCTTTCGCATTCTGCTCTGTTTTGCTTTATTTGAGATGAAGGAGAGTGGAGGTCTCACTATGTAGCCCAGGCTGCCCTAGAATCCCCTATGTAGCCGGTGCTAGCCTCCTACTTGCCATCTTCCTGCTTCAGCCTCCCAAGTGCCGGGTCACAGGTGTGTCACCATGTCTGTGCACCCAGGTATGACATCATCTCCCCTCACCACCACCTGACCCCTGCCCTCTGTTTCTGCAGGGTTCTCACCTGTGCTTTGTATTCTGGGAGATAATTTCCCAAGAAAATGGTGGAATTGGGGGAGATCAGGTCAGATGCTTTTTACCCACCATGAACCTTTACAAAACTGGAAGCCTTTTATCCTGAGGCAGTTTTTATGTCTGTGGGCGGTGAGGATGGGCATCCAGAGCTGGTGGCTCGGAGGCGCCCTCCTGTGGGACGGTGCCAGCCGTGCCAGGCCCTCCTGCTGAGCCTCCTTCAGGAGAGGCCATGGCAGGACTCTCCCATTGCCCAAATGACAAAGCCAGGCGGGGAGGGAGCTGGGGATCCACCTCTGAACCCTGAGCTTCCCCATGTTCCAGACAGGGGATCAAGGGACCGATTCCTCCCTCCTTCCAGAACATTCTGCGGGCTTCTGGCTAAGGACCGGTCAGTGGCCCTGTAGCACTGTTTGACACCAGAAGCTTTGACTTTTCAGCTAACGTCTCAGAGTGGCCAATGGTGCTCTTTGTGCCTGGCTCCCCTCCATTCCTCCCTCCGTTCCTCCCTCTCTCCTTCCTTCCTTTATCCCTATGCCCTCCATCTTGCCTTCTTTTTACCCTGTGACCTCTCACGTCTGCATTTTAAAAAATATTTTATTTATCCATTTTCAAGCAGAGATGATACAGAGAGAGAGAGAGAGATTGAGAGAGAGAGAGAAAACCAAGGCCACCACCCTGGCTTATGTGGGTCCTGGGGAATTGAACCCAGGGTCTTAGGCACCAAAGGCAAGTGCCTTAACCGCTGAGCCATCTCTCCAGCCCTGGCTCTGCATCTTGCCAGGCCTCTGCCCAGCACTGCTTTCTTCGCCTGCTCAGGTGTGAGAGGCCTTCGGAATTCCTTGCCACCCATCAGGGTGCTTCTTAAAATCCGACACCCAGAACCAAACATTGGCTACAAGATACCAGACGCACTGGATCAGGCACAGACGCACCTGGGCCTCACTTCTCTGGGGTTCGAAAGGGAGCCACCACAGGCCATTAGCTCAGGTTAGCCCGGGGACAGTGGAGGGGCTGAGAGCTTGCAGAGGCCTCTCTCAGGTGAGCATATGTGGCCAGAGAAGGATGGACAAGGCGGCGCTAATTTTCAACCCCGGATTAGACAAAACCGTTACTTTATAAATTTAGTGTATTTCTTTTCTTAATGATCGCTAGTGAATATCCGGAATATGTGTTCTCTGCTCTTTGTAGAATGCAGACGTGAGGGCTGGAGAGATGGCTCAGCGGTTGAGGCACTGGAGTGCCTAAGGCCCCAGGTTCAATTCCCCAGGACCCACATATGCCAGACCCACAAGGTGGTGGCCCTGGTGCGCTCTCTCTCTCTCTCTCTCTCTCTCTCTCTCTCTCTCTCTCTCCTTGAAAATGAATAAATTAAAAAAAAAAGACGCAGAGCCAGCGTTAGGGACCCACGTGGACTCCCTTCGGACCGGTTCTGGCTTCCAGAGCAGGTGCAGCCAGTTCCAAGGACGGCCCTGTCTCTTTCCCAGCCGAGCTTAGCTGCCTTCCAGCAGAGGTGTTCTGGATGATTCTCTCGCCAGGCGGGAGGCTGGCCTCTCCACTCCTCAACTGTTTCTATGTAGAGGGCTTGGTCACTGCCTGCCTGGCTCTAGACACCACTGGGCTTCTGAGCAACTCTTCTCGCAAGTCTGACTTCCTCTGGGGAGTTCAAAGACTCCCTTCTGCAGGGCGACAGCCGCCTGCCTTAGGCTTTCCACTTCAAAGTTGCTTTGGAGCCTAAAGCTTTCTTCTTTCGCCATTTTAAGGTTTCCAGCCATAAGAAAAGTGACTTGAACTTGGGGAATTTGCTTTTGAAGTTTATACTTCTTTTTTGTTTAATTTTCTTTTTTGGAGGCAAGGTCTTTTTTTAAAAAATATTTATTCATTTTCAATCAGAGATACAGAGAGAGAGAGAAAGAGAGACAGAGAGAGAGAGAGAGAGAGAGAGAGAGAGAGAGAGAGAGAGAGAGAGAGAGCCAGGGCCACCACCTTGTGGATCTGACCTATGTGGGTCCTGGGGAATTGAACCAGAGGCCTTAGGCACTAGAGGCAAGTGCCTTAACCACTAAGCCATCTCTCCAGCCCAAGAGAAGCCTTTTTTATTGCATGGGCTAAGTGCAATAAACAGAACGTGCCCAAGAAGAGTTCATGAGCCAGGTGTGGTGGTGCACCCCTTTAATCCCAGCATTCAGGAGGTAGAGGTAGGAGGATCACCGAGAGGTCGAGGCCAGCCTGAGACAACATAGTGAATTCCAGGTCAGCCTGGGCTACAGCGAGACCCTACCTCAAAAAACCAAAAAAAAAAAAAGGAAAGAAGGGAGGGAAGGAGGGAGGGAGAACAGGATCCAGGCATGTCCAGCCTGGCAATATCAGTAATCATGCAGGAGAGAAACATAGAGTTGAGTGAAAAAATCTTACCCAGCCGCACCCTGCCAGCCCCAAGGGCAGAAATTCCCTCCTGGAATACAGATCCCAACCTGATCACGTTCTTCTGGACATTCATATTTCCCTCAGGGAAAAGGCCTGGCTCGAAAGGGCAGCATTACACCTGGCATTTCCGGCTCTCCCTCCAGCCTGGCACCTGCCCACGGGGCTTGGCACAGCCTCTCCCTGAGTGTGTGTGGCTGGCACAGTGAGGAATTTTCACTTCGAGGCTCAGGCCTTTCTGATGAAGGAATCTGCTCCGTCTCCCTAGGTATGTGTATGTGTGCGTGCAAATATCAGATGCTTGAACGGAATGGTCAGTTGAACCCCAAGTCTATCTCAGAAAGAGAGACCAAGGGCTGGAGAGATGGCTCAGCGGTTAAGGCACTTGCCTCCAGTGCCTAAGGCCCTGGGTTCAATTCCCCAGGACCCACATAAGCCAGACCCACAAGGTGGTGGCCCTGGTGTGCTCTCTCTCTCAATCTCTCTCTCTCTCTGTATCTCTGCTTGAAAATGAATAAATAAAATATTTTTAAAAAAAAGAGAGACAAAATGCTAGCCGCCTGGGTACCCAGCTCCTGAGTGGCTCTAGTCTGCCTAATTTAGAGAAGGAAGGTAGCTCCTGGTGGACCACGTCTTCGGGGGTGAGCATCTCCCAAGAAATATTGTGTCAACTTGCTCAGCACGATGACACGTGATTGTGAGCCTCAGGCCAGGTTCCAGCCTCGCGTGTCTAATCAGAGGGCCCTGGTTACTAATCACAGCTGTCACCACCCAGCTTGTCAGTAGCTCTGAAATGCACATCCTACACGTGGTGGAAAGTTGTCCAGGGTTCTGGAAACTTCACTCCCCTGGGAGGGCTGGGGCTGGAGAGCCCAGGCTGAGACGCATCTGACTATAGCTTTTCCACTTTCCCCCTAAATAGATGCCAAATCAGAAACAGAGGAAGAGTCGTTCAGACATTAACAATCCCCATCTGACAAGTACTGAAAAGACAGTCCCTGCTTTCAAGAAACTTATAGACCAGGGCTGGGGAGATGGCTCAGTGGTTAAGGCACTTGCCTCCAGTGCCTAAGGCCCTGGACCCACATAAGCCAGACCCACAAGGCGGTGGCCCTGGTTCTCTCTCTCTCTCTCTCTCTCTCTCTCTGCTTGAAAATAAATAAAATATAAAATAAATATATTTTTTAAAAAAAGAAACTTATGGACCAGACACAACCAACCGTCTTACTAAAGCTTAGCTGTGTAACAGATCACACCAAACCTTACAAAACAAGCAAACCACCAGGCATTCTCTCAGTGCTTCGCCTCACTGGGCCCCAGGCACCGCCCTCCCCTTGTCACCTTCCTGGAACTGGGACCATCCTTCCCCGTATCATTCCTGGAATGGCCCGAACCACCTGCCTGATTATCAAGGAGGACGGCCCAGTGGCCCCTCTGCCCCATAAGGAGCCCCTAGTCTGTAAGGGAGGTGGCTTTCTTCTTCTTTTTTCTATTTTTAGGGGACAGCGTGAATGCAGTCCCCCACTTCCACAAATGGTGCAGAGTTTCCCGAGTCTGGGGACATCGCAGGGAGAGAGGGGGGGGGACCAGGGCCATCACATTGTGGGTCTGGCTTATGTGGGTCCTGGGGAATTGAACCCAGGGCCTTAGGCACTGGAGGCGAGTGCCTTAACCGCTGAGCCATCTCTCCAGCCCCTGATTTGATATGTTTTGATTCCACTGCCCTTAATCTCGCTGGTACTCCCTGGACGCCCCCTTCAAATTGGTTCCCAAGTGCTTTTGGTGCTAACTCCTCAGAATCTGGAAAAGACGTGCGGATTTATCTACCCAGACCTAGAATCGGTGGTCTCCAAAAAGTCCTGGTTTCTTTCCTTAATGGAAAATGAATCGAAGTAGGTACCCCATGAGAAATAAAGAAAGGCCATGTCACCTCAGGAATAACGCTGTGCTGAAGTCCTCTAGGATTCACCAGGTGGCTGTAGCACACCAACCTCCTCTTGGCTGTCGACCAGCGAAAGGATGGTATTCTGCCCAAAGCAGATCACCACGGCCCAAGTAAGCTGTTTGTTCCATTCATTCCATGTGCGCAGAAAGGGGCTGCAGAGTGAGCTCAGGAGGAAAGGTCCCTGGAAAAGAGGAAGGACAGCTCTTCTCTCCCTGAAGAACCAGAGGAAGGGGCAAAATCCCTGAAAAGGCCCACGACTCCAGGCTATGAGAAGAGAATGCTGGAAGCTGTCTGTCATCATCAGTAGAGTGGAAAAAGATGTGTCCTTCATAAAACAGGAGGAAAAGGGCTGGAGAGATGGCTCAGCGGT
>PVHP010048260.1:0-12511 GCA_004024765.1 Zapus hudsonius | reverse complement strand
TTAAATTGAAGCTTTTATATGAACTGAAGTTTTGTCAAAGTTCTGTAAAGAGCTTGGAAATGTAGGTCAGAGATCAGAGACACAGTAGCCAGGCAGTTAAGAAAGATGAAAATCGCAGGTCTATTAGACAATGTTAGGGATGTTTTGGAAACTCAAAGTAGTGAACCACATATTTACACACAATAAGAAATTGAGTTCTAAATCCATGCCTTCATTTATGTTTTCTACATGTGGTTAGTGGTTAATGAAAACATATCACTCAAACATTCTTATTTCTACCTATCTTATGATTCTTGTTTTTGAGAATTTTTTTTAAATTTTAATTTTATTATTTATTTGTTTGCAAGCAGAGAGAGATACAGAGAAGAGAGACCAAGAGACAGAATGATTAGACCAGGGACTCTGCCATTGTAAAAGAACTCCAGATGCATATGTCATTTTGCTCATCTGGTTTTATGTGGGTACTGAAGAATCCAGCCCAGGTCATTGGGCTTTGCTTGTAAGCACCTTAACCGCTGAACAATCTCTCTAGCCCAAAATTTGTTTCCTATTTTGTTTGAGTTTATAGTCTGTTTCTTTGATCAGGACAATCACTGATTTAGATGCATTTACTTAGCAAACTTTGCTTTACTTTAAAACTTTAGTTTAAAGTTTATTATATATCAGTACTTTTCAAGGTGCTCAAATACAGTAGCAAATAAGCCCCTGTTTATAATTCCATCAAACTTACTTTCTAAGAAATAAAATGAAAGTGAACCTGTCCCCACTGTTAACGACAACCTGATGAAGTGCACTCTGTTGTATTAGAAAAAAGATACATTTGAGGAAAAGTCACCATTTCATAAATAAAAATACAGAATTCTAATCTTTTATTGGCAATAGTACCTTTATAAAAGGTAGTTTCAAGAATCTAGTTTATAAACTTATAAAGATAGGATTCATAGTATTAAATATAACTCAAAATAAAGTGAAAAATAAAATAGCAGGGGAGAATATCCTTTCCTTTATATTGAGAACTTGACCATTCCTTTCATTCTCTTTAGCATTCTGGCTGAATGCCTTCCATTTTGTTTTACTGTTTAAGATCTACTCACAAAAGATAGGTTTAGAGTCTAGCTGTAAAATTAACAACTTGATTAACACAAGAATTTCATGGCCCACTTCCATAACAGAATTTTACTCAAGAACCTGGCGATTTTTCTTTTGAGTTACATCAAGCAGTTTCTCCCATTCCCACACATGGTGTTCCCATTCTCTGTGTGGTCAACATACTCTGCCTGAACACAGCTGGACCTGGAGAAACCATCCTGAATACCCAGTAATTTTAATCTTCTTATAAAAATTATAATCATCAAGAGAGTTGAGGCCTTGAAATCCTGACTTACTGACCTTGACCAACCCTTGTGCCTGCACATACAAATGGACCCACCAACAAGGAAATTAAAAAAAAATAAAAACTCAGCAATGTGATTTTTGTCCAGGATAAACTCCACATGGAATGAGGGGAAGGAAAGAGACTGTTCATTTCTTTTTTTTTTTTTTCAGGGTAATGTCTCCCACATGGAAGATGTAATGAATGCTCAGAAACAACCAAGACTTGTTTTGTTTTGTTTCACATTTTTTGGCTGCACACTGGTTTCAGGTGGACAGTCCTCTTTATCCAAGCTACTTTGTAGGCAAGCAGCTGCACTGTGGAAGATTTTGGTAGTCAAACAAAAATAAAATGATTTTCCTTTTGAAGTGGTTCAAGCAAGATACTTAGCATATTAAAAGTGCAACCATGTAGCATTAGGTAGAATTTGCCTCATTTCAGACCTAATTCTTCTGAAATATTTATAAAAAAACATTTTATTCAGAGGCTGGGTATATGGGGTAGTGGTTAATGGAATTGATTGCAAAGCCTGTCCGCCTGGATTCAATTCCCCAGACACCCACATAGACCAGATACATTAAGTGGTGCAATTGTCTCATGTCCCTTTGCAGTAACAAGAGGTCCTGTTGTGCCCATTCCCACACACACACACACACACACACACACACACACACACACAATTGAACAAAACCATTTGATTCAGTGTCTACTGTAGGAAAACTAGTAGGTAAAATGTAACTATTTATTTGATTTAGAAAAATGAAACCCTTTGTTTCCTGGTCATTCACAGCCATTGCCTTGTAATTGTGGTTCTTCCAGAAGATTACTGCCTTTATTTAGGAGATAGAAATTTTTGATAAATTAAAATGCATTGTCTACTTAAACCAGAGTATAATATAGTCACATATGGGAGGGAAAAGATCCGCTGTTCCTAAAATTAATAATTCATATATTTCAAAAAACAAGTTTTATATTAAGTTATCAGAGTAAAAATGATAATTTTTACATGTTTGTTTCCTTTAGGTTTTATACCTTTGGGTACTTAATTGTATATTCTGTCTGCATGGGTAAAAGAAAAATATCTACATACAATGCAATCAACTATCACTTTGTATTTTATCAAAAACCTGACTTTGTTGGTTATGGTGGTGTGTTGCAGAGGAAGAGGTAGGAGGATCACCCTGAGTTCGAGGCCATCCTGAGACTACATAGAGAATTCCAGGTCAGCCTGAGCTAGAGAATCTACCTCGAAAAACCAAAAATCCCTGACTTCTACATTATTGTTTTTCACACTGCAAAATAAAAAGAGGCAGATATCATCACACCGTGGACTGCAGTATTGAGCAGCATCAGGCAATGTGTTTTGATGGTGTGCTTGTCTTTCCTGTTGAGTTGTTTGCCAAGGAAATCCAATCTATGAAAAACAGACCAATGTCTGAGGTCATTGTGACTGCAGCCCTGATCAAGCAGCTGTGTGCATGCTGTATTTGTTTTTCTAAGATGTTGTAAATGTTAATATTTCATCAGCTCTGGTGCAGTTTAGAAATCAATCTCATAAACATAATATGCACTCTCCAATTTTTCATAAACGGTATTAAAGTTAGTCTTGGTTACCTATGGACTTGATTCTCAAATCATGGAGTGGGATGGGCAGAAGAAATTTATGTTGTTAAAATTCAGGTTCATGTTTTTCAGAAGGAAGAGGGAGTTTGGGTTTATATAACCAAATTTAATCCCTAAATGATTTAAAACTGTGGAAGAGAACAGAAAATAAATAGATAGAATATATCATACAAGAAAATCAGGGAACTAGTTGCAAGGTTCATGTTATACCCACTTACATGGATACATATATATCCATACAATGTTGATTATTTTTTGAGGACATACATTTGTACCAAGAAAACCAAATATATGCCATTTGCCTAGGTGGGAAGCTCAATATTTTAAAAATATAATACATTTCTAAATTGGCTCTTATTCCAATAAAGAAACTAATGGACTATTTTTGAAAGGTCTGGTGATTATTTACTTTCTTCTCTAGCAGAGACAAAAGGCTGTTATACACTTCAAATAATTATGGAACACATCAATTGGGGTTGCTTTGCCAAAGCAGTAAACAAATGAAGTGTTCCATTCTCACATCCTTTTTAAATTTTCACTTTCTCTTGGTAAGTTTTAAGATCATGCATTGAGCTGGGAATTCAGATCAGTGGTAGAAAACAAAAGATCTGATCTTTATCTACAATCCCTTTCTCCCATATGAGTTTACTTCTGTGTTCCCAGAACAAAACACCCCGTGTTCTTTCTCCCCTTATTCATTTGTTTTCATAACTAATACAAATCTTTTCTGTTTCATCTCTGTTGAAGCTTGCTTTGCCAATCAGTACCTGTCTTGTTGATATAATTATCAATCTCCTCATTTCTCCTAAGTATGAAAAAAGAAAGTTAACTCTTTTTTAGGTACTGGTGATTAACTTGTTAAGTTTTAAGAAATAGCTTGGTGTGTGTGCAGCCAAATGAAATAAGAATAAAAAAATCTACATCTTAATTCATAACAAAATTGAATAAGACAGGATGCAAACCAACAGTATATAAGAGTGAAAAATTGTTGGGAAATTTTTGTAAAATATATAGCACTGATATTATGGTTGTTGTTCCTTTAAGACACCTCACTGAGAGGGACTTAAATAAGATGCCAATTGTCTATTAGGAATGTAGCCTCAATTAGAGTTGGGAGCCCCCACCCCTTTTGTATTAAAGGGCAATAAGGATGGAAAGACCTACTACATGTGGGATCTTTCTTTTCTATATCCCAAGTCTGTGGTGCTATTTGGGTAATAACTGATGAAAGGACTAGGGTGCCAACCAATTTGCAGTTAAGTGGCTAATTAAGACCCAAAGCAAAGCTGCCAGGAGGTTGGGTCTCTTAGCCTTAAAGTGACACTTAAAAGCAATTAGAATAGGGCCAGCTTTGCTATTACATATTTAAATTTGGGAAAAAAAACTTTGGGCCAGTTGTTATTTTATGTTAATATATTCCCCTGTATGACAGCATCAGAGAGATAGGAGACTCATTTAGGACTGAAGAAATAAGTTAAAATACTGCTTAAATTCACTGAACTTCAGATATGAATAAAAAGCAAAATGGTAAAATCACTTCTATTTGCAGTCATAAAGAAAGCATATATGTAATTAGACTTCCTGGTCTCTGAGGGAAGAGGAATAGGCACATGAAGCATGCTATTATCCAAGAAGAGAAAAATCTTGAAATTCTTGGGTATATTGTCACCTGTCTATCATATTGCATGAATCTTTCACCTATCCCAAGGTGGCAAGATTTTAAGATTTGTTAGGTTTCAACTTGGTACAATTGGGTGTTATATTTAAACATCACTGCTTAAATAGCACGGAGTGGGGCATGTAGCTTCTTTCTAGCTTCCAAAAGGTTGGAAGTTGATGAGGAAAAAGCAGAGGACTAGAGAAAATGGAAGATACAGTACAAATTACATATGTACAAAGAAATGGTAATGGAGAGAGCCAAGATTTTCAAAATCATAGCTCCAGCATTATGTTAGAGTTGTGTGACAGCACAGCGTTTTTATACCTTGATCTTGTGATTTGTGATGTCAACATTGAACCCCTTGATGACATTATAGCCTTTTAATTTGCAGTTCCCTAGTATTTTTCTAGATATAACTCTATTACTCATTGTGTAGCTGTTTTACACACATATAAACACATACTTAGTGTGAATCTCTAGTCAGTAAAAACCGTGATTCTACATACAATAATAAGGGGATAATAAGAAGCAAGAAATCATGGGTTAGATGTGTAGTTACTGTAATATCAGCTTTGTTGTGAGGCATCATAAGGAAATAGCCTGTATATTACTGTACATTGATTTACCTACATATATGTGTATATATGTATTTATATATAATATTTATACAAATATATTCCTTTTTAATAAGCAAATAAGCAAAATTGAATATAGGGTCATCCAAAGTTGATACTAAAGAAAATACATGAGATTGCACAGAGATAAAAAGTCAATATATTCAATCCACCTCAATTTTATAGTAATAAGATTAGAAAATAACAGGATTAGAAATACTAAGTCTTCGGGGATCAGTTCAGCTGCCCTAGGAGGGTGGTATATATGTGGAACTCCCCAGTGTTCAGCATTTCTCTGTTTCTTTCCAGAGAGTCTGGTCATGCCCAGTAATTATGACACCATAAATCCAGTAGAAACAAGGCTTTGGAACCTGTGCTTTAAGACTATAGTACAAGTAGTCATTAGCATTTCTGTGGGGTGCTAGCTGGTATTCAACAACTCTTGCACTAGCTTTTAAACTGACTTCTGTAATTATTCTCCAAAGGAAACACACATGCCAACCACTTTGTGGGGTGTTACTCCTATTTTCATTTGAATATTTTAGGTTCAACGCTGGTTATGCACTGCTGGATCTCGACAAAGGCTGCTCTTAACCGCTATATTTATAAAATGACCAAAGAGCACATGCTGGTTGGATTAAATTTATCCAAAGATGAGAGGTTTTATCTCTAATTATCTACTTATTCACTAATCTGAGCACATCTTGGGCAGGTTGGATGGCTGAGGTAGAAGATGCAAAGAGACGCAGGTCCTTAAAGGATGGTATTTTCATGGCTGGTGTCAACCTGAAATAGCAAATGATGCACATGGCTTCTCTGAATTCATCGTGACTTAAAGTAGAATCCTCATTAAATGAGAATTTTAGATAGTAGCACAATTACAATAAGAAAATTATATAGTTCCCAGGAGGATTTTTTGTTTTATTTTGTTTTAACTTAAGAAGAAATTTTTCTATATTGTGTTCAAAATCTGTATCCAGCATGATATTGAAGAATATATGTTACTGTGAATCTACACTATGGTTCAAGCTATATTGTAGTATTTTTTTCACTGGAGCCTTTGTCAGATTTCTGTTCCTGACAACATTCTATATACAATGTCAGGCACATTATAAGTATTCACTACATTCAGCTTAAACAAAAAGATTAAGGGCTGGAGAAATGACTCAGCAGTTGAGGCATTTGCCTGCAAATCCTAACGACCTTGGTTCAATTCCCCAGTATTCACATAAGCCAGATGCTCAAATCGGTTCATGAGTCTGAAGTTTGCAGTGGCCCTGGAACACCCTTGATATTGCTCTCTCTCTATCTCTCTCTCTCCATCTCTCTCTCAATCTCTCCATGTGTGCACCTCTCTGCTTGCAAGTAAGTAAGTCAATGTTTAAAAAGTAAAAATTAAATTAAAATTAAAAATGAAATGCTACTTTGTACTGAAGACACTCAATGTTAATATATATTTGTATCACTCTCACCTGAAACCACTTTTTCATTGTGACTGCCTGTCTTTAGGGTCTGCTTGCAAAAGTCCAAATTGGGTACAATCTTAGTATCTTACAACTAGATCTTTCATAAAATCAGTCATAAAGATCCCCCTAATAGATTCAATATTTAACCCTTTCTCTTTGGAAAAACTAAATAATAAGAAATTCTTAACAAATAGAATTTTGGAATGAATATACTCTCATTTTGTCTTCACGCAATACTAGGTTCCATCATATCTTATAAGACACTCTACACCTGCCTACATTTTCCTCTGTGGCTTGTTTTCTTTTCTGTTGAGTAATTCGTTAATACCCAGGGAATAAAATGTTCTTGCAAAAGAGAGCACTTAGCATCCTCCTCAATTTCAAAGCTTCAAAGATTTCAGTTTTTACCACAATATTTCCCATATTCTTATAATTTTAGTGTTGTCTGTCTTCATTTAGACATCTTTCTCCTGATGTGTTAATTTTAATGATAGTTATTTATAAGGTTATGCATGAAGACAAATATTTTGTAATAAAAGCACATAGCCCTTTCCATTTAATTCTACTATCTTACTGGAGTCCTTTGAATCTTAGTGAATTCTAACCCTGCAATGTCTAAGCCTTGCTTGAGGTTGGAAACACCTTTAAAAAATAGCATGCCGTTTTTTCAAAACCATTTAGATGTATTACCTGAAAACTTACATAATTTTAGCAGTTTAGTGGTTTAAATAAAGTTTCCAGAGTAGATATAGCCCACAGAGTCCTGAAGTGCGTGGAGGACTGGGGTTGGTGGGGGGAGTGGAGGGCAGGTTGTGGGCGCTGTATGTAAACTTAAAATGAAGACACATCTATTCTGGTAATAGCTGTGTACTTGCACCCATCTACAGTTTGATTGCACATCAGTTATGATGTGTCTCTTTCTAACAGGAAGGATACAGATCTTGATGAATAGCTAAATGGTAAGATCATTCTTAAAGGTATGAGTGATTAATAATAGCCATGCATGGATTTTTTTCCAAGAGTGTAAATAAAATATATCATTCACATGAAGGGCAGGAGTTTGGCAGAATGATTCATGTGTGTTTGAAAGCATAAAAAGTCAAAGCTAGGGTCTCTTCTAAGCATGTCAAGGAGGAAGCAGCTTTAGCCAGTGGAAATGTTTGAGTGGATTTTAACACAGAAATCACATATGTTTAATGAAAGTCTCAGAACTAACCTAATTTTAAAATTCTTCTCGAAATAAAAAAAAATTAAAATGACTCTTAGCAACTAAAACATATCATGGCAAGAACATGTGGCTACTGAGAGACAGAGATGTCATTGCCATACTAACATTGCCTATTTCAATCCAACAAACATTTAATCATCTTTTAATGAAAGAATTCTATGTATTAGCTTAAAAAATACAGTGGAGGCTTATTCTTCAAAACAGAAAAATTACTGCTAGTGATAATATTATAGTAAAACTACATTCAAACTACATGGTTTTTTTTTCTATATAATGATGGTATCCAGCTCCTGACATTCTACAATGATAACTAAACAAGCTTTCTGGTGATGCGTGCTCTAAGCCATGGTCCTCCTAGCACACAAAGTGATATAAATCACAGAAGGAAAGACTCCCAAACTTGGGGTCAGGATGTCACTCCAATATCCTTCCACAAATCGGAGGTAAATAGAACAACATGAGTTGTGTTAGTCCACTACTTTTTTTAAAAAAGGTAAAGAACAGGTAACTCTCATCATAAACTTTGTAAAAAGAAATAATGACCTGGCATATTGGCTCATGCCTATAAATCCTAGTTACTGAAGAAGGAAGCTGAGGCAGGAGGTTGCAGTTTCACGGACACTCTAAGTTAATAAATCCCTACTGCAAAACAAAGCTAAAAAAATAGCTATAGATATTGCTCAGTGATAGTGTGACTCAATCCCCATAAGCTCCCCCACAAGTTGTAAATATCTGGGATCTACTCTTCATTTATGAAGTATATTTTACAAAAAGATTCATAATTTCTACTCATTTTATGACTAAGATCAGTGGCTTATTGGTCTATGAATTTTAGTTTTTATTTATTAATTTAATGCCCTATAAAGAGTATATGAGTGGCATGCCTGCTGAGCAGGATAGACGGCATAGTGACAAGTTCACCGTTATCATAGCATTTTCTCTGTGTTCTTTGACTCCCACTATTCCCTGAAAGTTAGGGCTTATATAAATAATCAAAATATAGGACTTAAGAAGGAGATTCAATAAATACAGACAATCCCCAGAAGAAATATTTACTTACTTACGTACTTACAAGGAGAGAGAGAGAAAAGGCACCTGCCCAGATCTGTTGTCACTTCAAAGGAACTCCAGATGCATGCATCACTCTGTCCATCTGGCTCTACAAGGGTACTAGGAAATCAAACTCGGGTTGTTATACTTTGCAGGCAAGTTCCTTAACAGATGAACCATCTCTCCAGCACAAAAACTATTGTGTTCTATGTGAAGAAAAAAAAACTATGAAACCTAAAAAAATCATGTCAAAGATGACTATATCATGGATCTATTTTTGTATGGAATGCCCTATGAGGAAATCCAAAAGAGCAAAATGGTGTCCTAATTTTCACCGGGAAGTTACTCAGACTCTTCTCTCCCTCTTTACCCTCTTGCCACTGATAATTCCTCTCACTCTTTACCATATCCACACTTATTTATCTATCATCTATCATCTGTCTATCTATCATCTATCTATCTATCTATCTATCTATCTATCTATCTATCTATCTATCTATCTATCTATCTATCATCTATTCAACTAGCATCTATCTATCTATCAACTGTCTATCTATCATCTATCTATCTATCTATCTATCTATCTATCTATCTATCTATCTATCTATCTATCTATCATCTGTCTATCTTTCCAACTAGCATCTATCTATCTCTCATTCTCTAATTCTTTCACTCAAAATACACAATACACCCTTTGAGACTCATTTGCTTCTAGGTTTGGAAGTGAGAACACATTTGTAATCTACTTGCATGGTGTTTATGAATATGTTTAATTTCTTTGGGAGAAAAGGTTTGAATTTGGTGTAGTTCCATCATATACACTTGAGGATTTGGAAATCTTTGTTCAATGTAGAACATATTGCTTTTAGCTCAAAGACCAAAATCTAGACTAGAAAATTTTGTTTTTATCTATTTCTGGTTAAGTGCTCTAATAAGACTACATATTCACAGAAAGTTCTAACTTTAAATTACCTTGTTTCTGAGCAAACTAAAATAAAGCATTGGATGGCTCAGAGAGATCAGGTTAGGGGAAGTGACAGGTAGGTAGATAAATGTATCAAAAAGGCACAATATGTTGTCTTCCACCAAAGTTGTTTTTTTAGGTTAGATCTATATGGGGACTTAATAAGAACACACTTATATTTTCTTTTATCAAATTTAAGTAAAAGCACTAACCCGAAACTCAGCTTTTATTTCTGTAAAATATTTCATATATAATCACATTATTGTCTTTTAGAAAAGAAAATATACTAAGCAGTCCCCAATAAGACAAATAAACATCTACTTGGAACTTTTCTCAGACAATTGGGCTTTTTTCTTCTGATTTCTACAGATGAAGGTGAGCATATAATTTCTTCTTTTGTCCTATCCACCTGCTGCGGGAGTGAATGACTCCTCATGGGTGTTTCATTCCCTCTGTGTGGCCTGGGAGACTGCAATTTTGCTGATTACCCAGTCTGTTGCATACTGGGATCCTTCCCAAGCTTCCCTGTTTCCTGTCAGGATGACAACCAGATAACATATATTCGTACCACAGAAAGAACCAAATAACTGAAGTTGTAGGACATATGGCCCTGCTTGCCATTCTCGTAAGATCTTTCTTTCATGTCTTTGAATTTAATAGATATCATCTCATGCATTTGTGACTTTTTAAATCTTGCTCTGATCATCACTACCTCTATCCACGTCCCCAGGATCTGGATCGATGCCAGATTTGCTTAAATAAAAGATCTTCCATAGTTAGGTCCCTGACTAGGAATGCAGTGGAAGCTTCCAAATTTAGAACATGGTTTTTATTCTCTTGTTTTAATTTCATGCATCACCACACTACTTTTGGAGATTAGCATTAAAATAAAAGAAAAAGAAGAAGCAACCAACTCCATGCCTTAGGAAATCAGGGAATCACCCACTGAGTGATCAGTAAAGGGACAATCTGTCAGCAAAGTAATACCGAGAATGAGTATCTTTCTAAGAGAATATGCCAGATTCTAATAAACAATACAAAATTATGTGCAAACATGGGGGAACTCATCTCTCCTAGAATAAGATATATCCCACCATTCAGATTCTAGCCATTTTTTTTTAATTTTAATTGCTTCTTTTAAATGCACTTTCTGATTTGTGTGAGTCACAATTTTCACAGTGAGAACAAACAGGTGTTTTAGTGAAAAGAGGGTTTACAGAAAGAACAAGAACTGTATTCCCAGCTTGACTGGATGCAATTTTAATGATGAAATCATCCTCAAGTTTGTACTAGTTCCTACTACATTTTCATGATTTATTAATCAGCACCGTTAAGTAAAGACTTTCAATTTTTTACAGTTACTATTTGAAATCACAATAAACAAGAATCTAAGAAGAAAAATCACTTAAGTTCTAAATTTAAAATATCACGGGAACAGAAACATACAATAATGATTATAAGCTTCTCTTTGATTCAAATTATCCCTTCTAATTCCAAATGGTAAGGTTCCTAGATCATGTTCCACAATACTTTTCAGGAAGGTCCCAAGACACTGCAAAGTAAATTCTAGGAAAAAATTATTTATTGGAAACTAAATGTAAATAGATGCATGTTGAGAATGATGAAGGAAACATTTCAAAATAGCCTGTATGTTCTTCTAGGAAAAAAGCAGCAATCCTGAGAGTGAGCTAAGAAATAGTCTGGAGGCAAAGGGCAGATTGTCAGTTCTTGAGGGAGAGCATTTCCTACTTTCAGTAACACAAAATAGAGCTCTAAAATGTTCTTGGTCATCTGGGTACCAGTAAACCTGTCAATGAAACCGTTTTTGCTTAGGACTGACACTGAGACGAAAGAGTCAGAAATTAAGAATTAGTTTACCAGGTAGTAGAAACTTTCATTTTATTTCTAAAATACATGAAATTTGACCAGTCCATAGACTATTAGAAATCAGGTCACATGCACTTAGAGTTTTCTTGTAAGTACCACATAGCAGAGATAACACAGAGCTCTTCAGGAAGCATTTATTTTAAAAGAATAAATTGTGTAGTAGCAGGAAATTCAAACAGCTTTTTTTAGTAGACTTCTGCAAATGGGGAAAATGTTGTGCAAGGGTACACCAGTGTTTAATTGAAGGATAAGCAATTGGAGGTAAATATCAAACTTTATTTTTATTCATTTCTCATTTGATTTTTGTTATTTCTAGTTCACTTACCCTGTCTCTAAAAATGGCAAAATCTCTGTCATAAAGTAATTTGTACTTAATTGACATTCCCCAAGGCAATCAAGCTGGAAATATAATAATACTTTGGAAGCAAACACCCTTTGCTGTCTGGAAGAATTAAATGTGATCTCAGATTTTGTTTTCTCTTGGTCATTCTGAAGAGCCTGAGGTAGGTTTTATGTAACCTAAAACTCAAAAATTAAAATGCATAAAATGTATAAAATTGTAATTTAAAAATGGTAAATAACTAGTATAGAAGCTGGTGCCTAAAACATTGTATACATTATGATAAAATATATTTTATCCTGAACTA
>PVHP010048259.1:0-12599 GCA_004024765.1 Zapus hudsonius | reverse complement strand
AGGGTTCTAGAAGCTACGGCAGATCCCACTCTCTGGTACCAAAACTGTTGTAGACAGCTTCTCTCCTTGCTACACAGAAAGAACCCAACTCAAAGCTTCTTGTGGAGGCATGGATTTATTTTGGCTCGAGGGGAGACTCTATCAAGGTAGGGAAAGCAATGGCATGAGCAGAGGTAGACATTATCTCCTGGCCAACATCAAGTGGACAACAGCAGCAGGAGAGCGTGCCAAACACTGGCAAGGGGAAGCTGGCTATACCCCCCATAAGCCCACCCACAACAACACAGCCCCAACAAGGTTACAACACCCAAACTGTCATCCAGCCAAAATGCCATCGACCATTCAGAACACATTTGTTTGTGGGGGACACCTGGATCAAAGCATTGTAGAAGCCCTTTCCATTCTTAAGTGGATTGCAGTTCCCTCAGGGCAGGCAAAGCCTGGACCTCAGATGAGCCACAGACCCTGAGATGTGAGACCAGCAGCTGAGGAATTCTGTCCATAAAAGCCCCAAAGGGCCAGTGGCATCCAAGTGCTTTGGAAAACATGATCTGGTGGATGGAGACAGAGACGTAACCATAGGACTTCATGTTATCACCCTGTTTCTGTCTGTGCAGAGGAGGGAGCTTTAAAACAAACATCTCCAGCCGTTCAGGATTTTTATTTATGAGAAGAGAGAAAGTGTGTGAGTGTATGGGTGGGCCTGGGCCTCTGGCCACTGTAAATGAACTCCAGATGGATGTGCCATTTTGTGTGTCTGGCTTAATACTGGGGAATTGAAGCTGCGTTAGCAGGCTTTGCAAGCAAGCGCTGTTCAACTGCTAACCACCCCACCCCAGTCAAGAACTTTAATTGAAGCTGAGTAGTTTGACATGGATAAGCAAGGAAGAATTGGAAGCTGGAAACACCAAGTTGAAATCTTCAACAAGCCTTGGGCAAGTGACTTACACTTGCTGAGCCTCCAGTTGCTCCATCTTTGTTGGAGGGACATGTGTGGACTATACTGCTGAGTAAACCTGTCACCCCGAATCCAGGAACTCAAAATGATCACACTGATTGCTCCTCATTCTCTCTATTTATTTATTTGGTTGGTTTTTGGTTTTTCGAGTTTTTTCGAGGTAGTGTCTCACTCTAGCCCAGGCTGACCTAGAATTCACTCTGTAGTCTCAGGGTGGCCTTGAACTCATGGTGATCCTCCTACCTCTGCCTCCCGAGTGCTGGGATTAAAGACGTGTGCCACCACGCCCGGCTATACATTCTCTCTATTTAGATTCAACTTGCATGCTCATATGACTAGAGGTCTTCATTCGGCAGCTGGCTGAGGGCTGGCCCATGTACAATAGCCTTACACATGTGGCTGGTATATCAGTAATGGTTGTCAACTGGACCTCTCTCTCCATAGATCTCTGCCCATTCAGAAGTCTAGTGTGGGGTTCCTTCTGCAACATTCCAAGAAGGTGGCCTCTTGTAACTCAGGCCCTGGAGCTTGGACTAAAAATCACTTCTGACACATTCTTTCAGCCAAAGAAACCCTCCAGAGCTTGGGAAGCAGATTCCACCCCTTGATGAAGGCGCTACAGAATTCTGTGGCCACGTTTTCCCTGGGACACCCATGCGTCTGTGTCCTCTGTGATTGCAGAATTATCCACTCGTATCTGGGGTATCGAGCAAGAATGTCTCCTCTCTTCTTCCAGTTTTGAATCAAGATGACATGGCTTACAGATGTGCCTCCCACTAATGTTTCTCCTCATTCTGTCCGTAGCTGGAACCCGTCCAACATCTCCTCAGGCTTTAGCTATCCCAAGCATTCACTTGCCCATTTAACAAATCAAAATAAGCATATGTCAAATTTGGCAAGAGTACCAACTTAGCTTTTTTTTTAAATCATGAAATATGATTTGGAAAGGTCACTTTACTATGAAAAGTTGTTGAAGTGCAAAAGAAAAATAGATGATCGAATCCATTTATCATGCTAAGTGGAACAGTAAGTGACAGCCTAGGAGAATGTGCTGGGAGGTTTTCACTTGCCTCTCTCATGAAAGGACCCATGTGATCAATCAGTTTGGGGAAAAAAAAATCACTCACATCCCTGGCCTTGAAGTGACTGTTTAGATCCGGTTGAAAGGTGTAGCTTTCCCTTTGAACTATAAAGCTGACCTCCGGGTGATCTATCATGTGGTTTGGACCACATGTCCGTCCAACAGAGACATTAAGATGGGGACACGGGGAGCTAAGGTTGACATGGAAGGGGCCTCCTCTAATTACATTCTGCATGTTTGCTGCAGAGAGTCTTCTCGGTGCATCTGAGATGTCCCATCACCCAAGCTGGTGTCAGCCCTGAGTTCACCCTCCAATCAGCCATCCATGATGAACTCAGCCAAGCCCTGAGCAGATCAAGCATCCCCTGCTCTACTCACCTAAAGCCAAGCCGTCTCACGCAGACAGCATCTGCTCTCACTCAGAGCCATTTATTTGAGGAGGGGGTGCATCCAGATCAAGCCATTCAATTCAGAATCACATATAGGCACAAGCATGTAGATCAACGGCCTCAGAAACAAAAAAGTCTCTGAATAACGAGGAAAATGAGGCCCTGAGACCTAAGAGAAAATTTCAGTCACACGCAAGCAGAGACACACGCTGCACAAGCCAGGCCTGTCACTCGGAGGCATCAGCAATCCCAGCCGCTGGAAGACACTGATAGCGTCCTTTCAACAGCCCATAAGCTCACGCCATTAATTCTCTCTGTCTCTAGGGGGAAGTCAGGAGGGAGATGTGGGACACAATCCAGACTAGCCAGAGGCGACTCCTATTTGGGAAAAGCGTGCTTTGTAGGTGGCCAGACACAGCCTTGCAGGCAGCTTCCCATTACTTAGTCAAAACCTGCTCTGCAAAGGGAAGGGGAGCTGTAATGGACCTTTGGTCAGCCAGTTTCTAGAAAGTTCCTTCAACACTGAGGTTCCTGTTGCCACTGTGGTAGCTTGAAGGGCCAAGGAAGGGCAGCGCTGTGGCCTCAGAAGGGCGGCTGTGTGGTGCTGGCTAGTGAGTCTCAGGGCTTTGTCTCCCCCTCACTCATGCTGGTATTACAAACACATGCCACTATGCCAGCTTACTTTTGATTTTATTTATTTTTTAAAATATTTTATTTGTTCATTTTCTAGCAGAGAGAGAACACCAGGGTCTGGTTTATGTGGGTCCTGGGGAATTGAACCCAGGGCCTTAGGCACTCGAGGCAAGTGCCTTAACCACTGAGCCATCTCTCTGGCCCCCAGCTTACTTTTTAATGTGGGTGCTGGGGATTGAACTTGGGTCCTCAGGCTTCCAAGGAAAGTGCTTTGCCACCTGAGCTATTTCCCTAGCTCCTAGAAGACATTTTCCAATGTCACCTAGGAGCCAGCGGTCCTCCGGGTAAGGAGACTGCGGTTGTATGTTCTCATGGTAAGAGCTTAGGGAAGAAAAACAGCCATGATGGCCAACTTTCAAGGACTGGGAGATGTCCACAGGCCACTCGTTTCTGCTCTCTTTCCTCCAGAGATATACAAGGACGTGATGAGAAGTTAGCACAAGGGATTGGAGGGCTGCAGGGGTGTGGCCCTTCCCTTCTGTCCCAGTCATAACCTAGAAGGGCTCTTGCAATGTGACTGGATCCCAGGTTTCCCGCCAGCAGCCCCACTGTCTGGAGGCAGAAACACAGCTTTCTGGTGCCACGAAAAGGGGGCCTGGGGCGGAATTCAGAGCATCAATATCTAGTCTCTGCAGAAACCGCAGGGACCTGATTGACACAGGAATCGGCTTTGCCATCTGGCAGATCAGTCCCCGGATTCCTCTGCCTGGGACACTCATTTCATTCTCTCCCAGCCAGTTCAATCAACAGGCATGTGTGTCACTGATAGTTCAATATGACTTAAAAATATATGACTCATTCGATCCAAATAAAGAGATACAGTGGTAAATATATCCAATCAGAGTTTGGAACACATTTGTGAGATGACATTGTAACAATTATTCGAAAAGAGGAAACACTGATTGCCCAGTCCCCAGAGATGAGGGGGAAAGCTGAAAGGCATGTGTGGACCCTCAGCTCCTTCACGTGAGAGAAGTTGAATCTGGTGGGAAATTGAAACAGACCGTAGTGAACCTCATCAAAGCTGTATAGCTGGGCTGGAGAGATGGCTCAGCGGTTAAGGCACTTGCCTCCAGTGCCTAAGGCCCTGGGTTCAATTCCCCAGGACCCACATAAGCCAGACCCACAAGGTGGCGGCCCTGGTGCATTCTCTCTCTCTCTCTCTCTCTCTCTCTCTCTCTCTCTGTATCTCTGCTTAAAAATGAATAAATAAAATTTTAAAAAATTGTCTTAAAAAAAAGCTGTGTAGCTGCCCCATGACCTGCACACTGAGCTCTGGTCTCTTCTGGCTGTTCTCAGGAACAGGTAATGTGTTCTCTGCTCCAGAAGCCCAGGTCCAATGTCACAACCCAAGAATTTACAGCTTGAGCCAGATCCCCGGATGTCTACTTCAGAAAGATTAAAACAGTGACCCGGAGATGATCACGTGGTTTCCTTGGGAAGAAATAGTTACCCAGCTAACACATCGAGGTTGTCATTTCCAGAGTCAAATGTGCAAACATGCCCGGCTTTAAAATAAATACTGCTCTGTCTTGTATAAATGCCTACTGTCATTTTTTTCTTGTGTAAAAGAAGGTCAGTGTTAATCACAGCTTGGACATCCTAGAGAAAGAGACAAACTACTTGTTATATGCAAGGCTCTGTCTTGGTTCTGAAGCCATTGCTCAGGAACTTGGGGGCATGGAAAGTGCTGGGAGAGGGCTGGAGACATGGCTCAGAGGTTGAGGCACTTGCCTGCAAAGTGTAAGGACCTGAGTTCGATTCCCCAGTACCCACGTAAAGCCAGATGAATCTGGAGTTCCTTTGCAAGGGTTGGTGGCTTTGGCGCTCCCGTCCTCTGTCTCTCTTCATCTCTCACTGCTTGCGAAAAAAAATATTTTTTTAAAAAAAGAAAGAGCTGGGTGGAAGCCTTGCTGCCTGTAACCTTCATAATGAACTTGGGGGCTTTGTGTGTGCACTGTGCATGCACAAATGTGTGTTTGCATGGGAGTGCAGGTGCCCGTGTGTGTGTGTGTGTGTGTGTGTGTGTGTGTGTGTGTGTGTGTGTGTGTGTGTGTAGGCCAAAGGTTGATGCTGGGTGTCCTCGGTTGCTTTCCACCTTGTTTTATTGGAGACAGGTTCCATCCGTGAATCTATAACTCACTACTTCAGCTAAACTCACCACTGAGCCTCCTGTCTCTGCCTCCTGAGCACTGGGAGTATAGATTTGTGCCACCATGTATGGCATCTTACGTGGCTGCTGGGAATCCAAACCTGTTTCTCATTTTTGTGTGGCACTGAGCTATCTTCCCGAGGGCATGGAATTTCTCATGGGTGCTTGGTCAGAAGCAGGGTATCCAGGTCTCAGCTCAACCGCAGCCTAGAACTCCACCCCAGCTTCCTGGTCCCCAGCCCTCTGTGTGGCTGCTGCTTTGTGTGACAGCCCAGCCCACTTACCTACCTGGGCTCCGCTGTGAGCTGCTTTGGGAAACGAATGAAATTTTCTTAGAAAAGTTCCGGAGATGTTAGCATCAACCCAGGCTGTGCACAAACCCCCCCCAATGCAAAGGGCCCAGCTGTATTCTGTCTTCCAGGAGTGATTAAAGCGAAGGCCAGGGTCAAGTGCAGAGTTTGAGGAGGGCTCCAATCAGCAGGACAAGAGAAGGTGACCTGTGGCAACATTTGCCTCCCCAGCATTCTTTCCTGGGATGATTCATGGGGGTGTCGGGAGAACTGAACTCCGATGGGGCTGTTATCACTTATCAAACATGGCCCCGCTGCCAGGGACGAAGTATTATGCAATGTTATCCGTGCAGCAGGGTGCAAGGCAGGGGTGGACAATGACCTTATGTGCTGGAATTTAATTAAAAGCGTGCCTGTGTAGGCTCTAATCAGTTCTGAAATTAATAATTACGGGCGAATCAATACCCAAGCATGGCAACTTTTCCAACCCACCCTGAGAAACGACTTTTTAATAAGGTGGAAAGGTCCTTTCCCACCAGCCCCATTCTGCCTGCAGCTTAGGCTGAAAACAAAGACGAGGTTGTTTGCATTCTTACTGGACTGTGTGTACACTTTCCGTGTCCCCGATGTGTCACCCAGCTAAGCTGAAACTGCAGACCTCTGAAGTCCTGGCCCAGGAATTCTCCTCATGGACACTGGCAACCAGAGGCCGGTTTGTGTGCAATCTGGAAGGCAGTGGGGCAGTAGCTAGATGCAAGCTGACCCCCACCCATCCTCCACTCCTTCTCTGCTTCCCTTCCAACCTCTCTGCATCCAGGGCCATCATGGCGAGGGATCCTGTCTTCCCTGCAGGTCTTTAGCATGGAGGGAGATGGAGGTACCAGGTGCTAGCTTGATCTCCACATCTGTCTAATCTGAATGCTGGCACCCACCGGGTGTCAGGGGAACAGCTTCACGGGGACTGTGGAGCCCAGACGTCCACGTGCACATAAGCTTGGTAGGAACCCTTGACTCATTGATAAACCAGGATCCAATCTGTAGTGGCTCGAATCAGGTGTTCCCCATAGACTCAGGTGTTTTAAATGCTTGGTCCTCAACTGATGGCAGGTTGGGAGGTGGCATCTTGCAGGAGGAGCTGTGTTGTTGGGGTGGGCTTAGGGGTTTTATAGCCCACTTCTCCTTGCCAGGCTCATTCCCTTGCTGCTGTTTTCCACCTGCTGTGCCACAGGTGACATCCATCTTCTGTTCAAGCCACGCTTTCCCCTGCCATCATGGAGCTTCCCCTCAAGACTATAATCCAAAATAATCCCTTCCCTCTATCTCTGTTACAATATTAAGCCATTTAGGGGTGTGATTCAGGTGTTTCTGAGGAGGAGGGTGTCCACTGTCCAGCATGAGAGAAGCAGACATGTATTCCAAGTCAAGCAAAGACCCCAGCAGTCATACCGAGAGGAGCAGGCAAAAGTCCTCAGGGCTCCAGAGAGACAGAGAAATGCAAGCAGTGCAGACCTCATGAGTTAGAACGTTCCACATGACCCAGCAGATTTCATGCTAAAATAAACATGATCAGCTGTTTATACTTCTTCCAATAATATTTGTTTGCTACTTTTGCATCCGTTTGGCCATCTGGTCAACATTTCAGAAGCAGACAGCAAGCACCCAGGTCAAAAATGATAGAAGAACACACAAGAGAAAAATAAATCTACCTTCAATTGGTTTTTTCCCCTTTCCTGTGAGTCAGGAAAACAATGTACTATTTAACTTGGGTTGAAGACCTCTCTATCCAGTTCGTAAGTCATCAGAGTCTTAGAAACAGAGGATACAGGGTGAGACTTCTGCTGGTGTGTGTGAACTGACTTCATAGGATGTCTGTAAACTCAGGCCCTGGACTTCAATGCCCAACACCAAGGCCTCATGTGATAGCTACGAGCTACATGGAATTCTCAAATCCCTGAAAACGTTTTCACCCACAAAGGAGCTTGAAATTTAAAGGTGAATAAAACATTGGGCAACAGTTGGTTCCATGAAGGTCCATGCTTGTAACCCTAAACCACCAGCATCTTGGGGTTCACAGAATAGCACTAGATAGGAAACTGGGGACAGCACATGTGAACAGTGGGTTCTCACAGAAGAAGGGCATGCACCATCACAGAAATGGATCATAAATGAAAGTTCCCGAAGATGGACTAAGCAGAGATGCATGAACAGCGAACAGAAGGCAGACCTCTTCTCCTAAGAGCTAAGACTCCAGAAACAAGAACGTCCATCTTTATAATAACTAACAATTAGACCTTAATTTTCTCTTAACTCCTTAAGCAATTTCCTTTAGCAAATGTTTGTTCTTTTAATTACACATTCAACTCAAAGTCATGCAAAATGGAAACTTTATAGAAACCTATAATAAAGGGGAAATCAGATTTAATCCTATCCAGCAATGACAATCATGTTGATTTGTTTGGCATAATTTCCCCAGGTGTGCACTTCCTACTCATCAACATAAAATTACAAATAAATAACATCACAAGTGACAGAGACAAAGAGTCTGCTCATGGGAGGTAGCCCAGGGAACAGAGGAACAAGAGACCTTGTCTCAAACCAGGTGGAAGGAGGGAGATGAGACCTGTGTCATAGTCAGCCACACGCTGCTGGGACGAACCTCCAAACCGGGTACAGTTATGGGAGGAAGGGATTTATTGAAGTTAGAGATCCAGGGGACGTTCATAATGGTGAAAGAGGTTGGCCCCCTTTCACAGGTTCAAGCAGAGAGAGAAGCCATCACTAACACCACACACACACACACACACACACACACACACACACACACACACACAAAACAGCAAAACAGGTGTGTGTATGTCAAGGGGAGGGGGAGATTTCCTTCCTGTTTATATAGCCTTAGGGCAGGGCCTTGCAACCCTTCCCCGGACTTGTTGACTCCCTAGCCTCTGGAATTTCCTTCCTGCACTGCCCTCCCAGGAAGGGACGTTCATTTCTAGCTTCCCTGAGCTTCCTTACATCTTGCCCCCAACTGAGAAGGCTGCCTTCCTGTGAATATCCTCAGACACCATCCCAAGATTACTAACAGGTCAAGTTGACAACAAAACCACCACAACCTGGAACTTATCTTCTGACTGCTACACATACACCTGTACATGTACACACACACACACACACACACACACACACACACACACACACACACACGAAGTAAGAGGTCAAATTTTCCTGCACATTTTAGTTTGGTTCCACTGTAACAGTGTTGTCTCTTCCTAAAATGATGTCTGTAGCCCCTGGCTCCTCTCTCTGCCCAACAACAGGTTATTCTACAGTGGTACAAGTCGACTAGACAGTGTATAAGAGAGATGGGTGGGAAGTTCAGTCCATGTGTGACTGAAAGAAAAGCCCTCCTGAAATGGGCCAGAGCATTGGTCAACAATCTCCTGGACGTTTCCTGCTTTGGCCACCAAAAATCAATGAATGTGTCGGGCCATATAACTTTAATTGGCTTCACTTCTGGCCAAGCATACAAAAGAGCCAAAGCCTATTGCATAACTATGGTTCAGCACCTCTTATGCAGATGAGATCATTGTATGGAGCGCACCTGCACACGAACTCTCTGTGTAAGCACCCTGTGACTAGAATAAAGAGCTCAGCTTTGCTCTGCCCTGCTTACATTGCAAATGGTGTCTGTGAATGTCTACTCCACTTGCCTTCTTCCAGCTGGGCTCACTCCCTCCATGAATTCCCCTGGAGCTGCCTGCTCCTAACAGTGTGACTATTCACTTCTACTTTGTAGGGTCCCAAGAAAATCGCTAACAGGGATGGAGAGATGGCTCAGTGGTTAAGGGACTTGCCTGCCGAACCTAATGAATGATCAGGGTTTGACTCCCCAGTACCCACATAAAGCCCGATGCACAAAGTGGAACGTGCATCTGGAGTTCATTTACAGTGGCAGGAGGCCCTGCTCTCTAGCTCTCTCTCTCTTTCTCTCCCCCTCCCTCCCTCTCTCTCCCTGCCTCTCCCTGCTTACAAATAAATAAATGAATAAAAAATATTTGAAAAAAGAAAAGAAAATCTCTAACAATATCAGCCCCCAAGATCTCCCTTTCTGTCCATCCACGAGTATCTGCTAAGCATCTGCCGCCAGCTTTAAGCTATGGCGGGCGTGAGGGAAACACCAAAGGCAAAATAAAGTGTGATCATTCCATTGTGAAATGAGACTCCAGCTGGGGAAGGACTCTCTGATGACTTCTCTGGATGAAACCTTGTGCTGCTGGATTGGGAAGAAACATGAGGGTGTGCTGGGGGCAGAGCACACAGAGGAGGGAGGAAACATTCAGTGAGGACAGGCAGCGCCTCCCCTTCTCCATAGGCAGGGGCTTCAAAAGCCCAGCCTCAAGGTCAGAATGTCAAATAGTGTGCTGCAGGTTTGTCACAGGGAAGTCAAAGGCATCAGGGACAAGGGCCATCTGACCCAGCACTGCTGCTTGAAGTGTCTCTAGTCTGTGCAGGGCTTGGCACACGTCCTCTTGAAGTGTTTCTGGCCTGTGCAGGGCTCTGCATACATTCTTTTGGATTTTGTTTCAAGCACAGACAAGTATGAGCAAGACTAGTTTACCAGGGTCCCTAAGATCTAGCCAGAGGAGGTGATGAGAGGCCTGTGTAACATGGCCAGGGCAGTGACCTCTCAGAAAATGAAAGAGAAGTCATCCTCAGGGATGGACTGAGGGACCAGGACCTCCCAGGGCCCAAAGCAGCCCATCACTGAGGTATGAAGGCTGCTCTGTGTGAGAGCTTTTCAGACAGGACAAAGTTCAAAGGGCAGGACTGCTGCTGGGCCTGGAATTAAGTGAAATCCCAGCCCAGTGGCTCCTGCAGGAGAGCCGGAAGGACTAAGGCTGCCCACCAACCAGGATGACCGTGGCTTAGAGCCTCTCCTTCATGTGGTGCCTCGGCCCAGTTCCCACAAAGCAGGTCTTCAGCTGGGAGCCACACTGCTTCAATTTCATGCTCCACCAGAAACAGGAGTTCATTGCTGAGCTGTCAAATCTGAGCTTTGGCCAGAAATTTGCCCTTGCACTTCTGAGGAGGCGACCTCCCCACCCTCATGGGAAATGGGGCCTATGGTTTCTGGGCCACAGGGAAGCTCAGATTAACTGACTTCCTTCCTCCCTTATTCCCATCCTCCTTCCCTCCATTCTTTTCCTTCCTTCCCTTCCTTATTTTCTTCCTCCCTCCCTTCCTTCCTTCCTTCCTTCCTTCCTTCCTTCCTTCCTTCCTTCTTTCCTTCATCATTTTCCCTTCCCTTCCCTTCTCTTCCCTTCCTTTCCTCCTTCCTTCCTTCCTTCCTTCCTTCCTTCCTTCCTTCCTTCCTTCTTTCCTTCCTTCCTTCCTTCCTTCCTCTTACAGGTTGGCTAAGAGCATTAGGAAAGCCTGTGGTCATTGGCATCTAATCATGTATTATTGCCTTGTACTATTATATGACTTTCTCCTGCATCTTTTTCCCTTTAAAAAATTAAATCATGGGCTGGAGGGATATCTCAACAGTTAAGGCAGCTGCCTCCAGAGCCTAGGGACTCAATTCCCCAGAACCCATACAAGCCAAATGCACAAAGTGGTGCATGCATCTGGAGTTTATTTGCAGTGGCTAAAGGCCCTGGAGTGCCCATTTTCTCTCTCTTATCTCTCTCTCTTTCCCTCTCCCTCTCCCCCTCTCTCTGTTTAAATCTGCCTCCAAATAAATAAATAAATAAATATTAAAAAGTAGATCGGGCCATGTATGGTGGCACAGGGCTACAATCCCAGCTCTGGGGAAGCAGAGATTGGAGGACTGCCCTGAGCTTGAGGCCAGCTTGAGCTAGAGTTCCGTGTCAGTTTCGGCTAGAAATAAAAAGAAAAAGATAATACCAGAAGGCCTTGGATGACAGTGGATTTAATATATAGACATACTCATCTCATTAGTTACTAACTTTAGTAAGTGAACAGATGGATGGAATGCAGTGGAACTGGTCTAACATTCTACCATATTCTATTACTGAGATGTGGTTCTCAAAGTAGGGTCCCAACCTGGGAATGTGCCAGAAATACAGATTGTCAGCCCCAAGTCCCCAGACAGACTGCTTCCAAAACATGGGGCAGGGCTCAGCAATTTGAATTTTCTTTCTTCTTCTTCTTCTTCTTCTTCTTCTTCTTCTTCTTCTTCTTCTTCTTCTTCTTCTGCAATTTGAATTTTCAACAACTTGGCTACAATATTGTCTAGACACAGAACACAGTTCACTTTTTGGGCTATTGAAGAGTCTAGACTATTCTAGTCTTTAGTCACAGGAGAAACCCATTAGCATCCTACATCCTTTCCAGAATGTGCTAAAACTGACAGACACCCAAGGAGGTCTCTGGCTGGCAGAGATAGTCCAAAACCAAAAGGAGCTGTAGTACTTGGTGTCTGCTGGCTGAACATGGAATCCTAAGTTCACCAAGGCAGAAATGTGCTCTGAAATACCTCATCCCCCCCCAGTCAGCTTACACTAAATTCAATGCGGCCATCAGTATTATGGGGGCTGTCACAGTTTGACAGTCCCCCCCCTTCCATGCCCTGTGAAGTTGGAAGTGATTGTTACAGAGACTAAATAAAAGAGGTACTGGATTTCCTGTCATTACAGACTGTTTGGGGATGGCAGAATAATATTGTGTGGATGACTTCTCTGGTAACATGACACACATGTGACATGATATGACAGTGTTTCTAAGTAACACATGTCAATGAAGAAAATCACAATGGCATCGTTTTCTCCTTCAACCTCCTTGATCAGTTTTATATCATGTTGCACAAAAACTTTGCTTTATGAAGTGTCAAAATATGTAAGTTGGTCGTGATCATTTATATTGTTTGGTTGGCATAACCTTATTCACTTTTATACTTTAGTAGATACAGCAGGGTGACCCATGGGTCTTGGGACATCCATCAGAAGGCACACAGCTGCAACACAGTACCATGATCATGAACATGAACTATGACCTCTGAAAGCTGGTGCTGAAA
>PVHP010048258.1:0-12589 GCA_004024765.1 Zapus hudsonius | reverse complement strand
CTCTCTCTCTCTCTCTCTCCCTCTCTGTATCTCTCTGCTTGAAAATGAATAAATAAAAAAAAAGTTAAATACACTGCCGGGCGTGGTGGCACAGGCCTTTAATCCCAACACTGGGGAGGCAGAGGTAGGAGGATTGCCATGAGTTCAAGGCCACCCTGAGACTACATAGTGAATTCCAAGTCAGCCTGGACTAGAGTGAGACCCTACCTCGAAACCCCCCCCCAAAAAAAAAGTTAAATACAGGGCTGGTGATTCATGGATTAATTTGAAGGGTTTCAAATTCCCAGAAATTATGTGAAATTTTGTGGATCAAAGATTTTAGAGAAGAGAACTGGTGAAATTTAATGGCATTTAATGCCATTTTCAAGGCATTAATCTCTTGGGTAGATAAATCCCACAGTAGATAACTCCCCAGGTAAACTATCTTTTTGTTTGTTTGTTTGTTTGTTTTTTCGAGGTAGGGTCTCACTCTAGCCCAGGCTGGCCTGGAATTCACTGTGTAGTCTCAGGGTGGCCTTGAACTCACTGTGATCCTCCTACCTCTGCCTCCTGAGTGCTGGGATTAAAGGCGTGTGCCAGCACGCCCAGCCAGGTAAACTATCTCAACTTGCTCTTAGGTTATAAATGTTGCCCAGAAAAGTGTCATTTGCCAAGACCACCCAGCTGAGTGACAAAGGTAACTCTGTTGTTCTTGGCCTCAGACATCCTCTGTCACAGAGGACAAAGCACTTCTTGTCCCCTGAGGTTGGTCCTGGCAGCCTGCTCATACCTCACTGGGGTTGCTGGTATTCATTGTATGCACCTGTTCACCTGGATTCAAATAGGACATGCTTCCTCTAAACACTCTCAGCCGCTCCGAACACTTAACTGCAGGAAGAAAGCCAGAGTTCAAGACCATGGAAGCATAACAGGCTTGCTTTTTGCTTTGCTTTCAGTCGCTTGAAAAGCTTTCTTACCCAAGCCTTGCTGTGATCCAATCTCTCAGAGTGCCTGGTTGCGTTTGGTTTGCCAAAGAAACACCCAGTTTTCTTCTCTGAGAAGTGATGGTGAAAACTCAGCCCTGTTCACAAGAGACCAATAGTCCCACTTAACGACCCTCTTTCTCAGCATGAGAAGTAGCAGCTCTGTTAATGTCTAGGACTGCAGGGTCTATGGTCACTCTGAGTGCTCATGGAAGCAGAAGTGGTGGTCACTCCCCTGACCACTGGTCTGTGCAGACATGATACTCACGGGAGCAGAAGTGGTGGTCACTCCCCCTGACCGCTGGTCTGTGCAGACATGATACTCATGGGAGCAGAAGTGGTGGTCACTCCCCCTGACCGCTGGTCTATGCAGACATGCTCACAGAAGCAGAAGTGGTGGTCACTCCCCTGACCACTGGTCTGTGCAGACATGATGCTCATGGAAGCAGAGGTGGTGGTCACCCCCCTGACCGCTGGTCTGTGCAGACATGACTTTGTTCATGTGGTTCCTGGGAGTCACGCAGGTTTGCTTTTGGGACAAGAGCAAAGCAACATTCATGAGTCCTTTCTTCTTGTGTCACCTTCAAGATCCATGTGTCTGTCACCATCTGGGATCCTTGCTCGGTCTTCTGAGCACAGTGCAGTGGCTTTCCTCAGTGCTCAACTGCCATGTTCCTTGCCAACTACAATTCTTATTTTCATTCTATAAAAAGTCATAAGAAGCCAGGCCTGGTGCCACACATCTTTAATCCCAGCACTTGGGAGGCAGAGGTAGGAGGATGGCCATGAGTTCAAGGCCACCCTGAAACTACATAGTGAATTCCAGGTCAGCCTGGAATAGAGTGAGAGACCCTACCTAAGAAAAACCAAAAAACAAAGAAGTTATAAGAGGGGTTTGGGGAGATGGCTGAGCAGTTAAAGGTGCTTGCTTGCAAAGCCTGCCAGCCAGAGTTGAATTCCCCAGTCCCCATGTAAAGACATGAACAAAGTGATGTATGCATCTGGAGTTTGTTTGCAGTGGCAAAAGGCCCTTATATGCTCATACTATGTCTTAAATAAATAATCCTTAACCTTATGTTTTATTGGTGTCTAAACTGCTATATGAATTAGGAACTGTGTTGGATTTGATATAAGGGTGGTAACAGTAGCTTACTACCATACTGGAAGTAGGTGAGTTTAGCTTTCATGGGAATCTGTAGTCAACAGGAACCCAAATCTGTTCTGTTTTTTGTTTGTTTGTTTGTGTTTTTTTGTTTGTTTTTTCAAGGTAGGGTCTCACTCTGGCCCAGGAGGACCTGGAATTCACTATGTAGTCTCAGGGTGGCCTTGAACTCATGGTGATTGTCGGAGTCAGCCACACACCGCTAGGACGAATCTTGAAACCAGGCACAGTTTTGGGGAGGAAAGGATTTATTTGTAGCTATAGATACAGGGGAAGTTCCAGAATCCAAAAGAGGCTGCTACCCTTTCACAGGTCCACACACAGAGAGAAACCCATCACCAACACCACACACACAGAACAGGGAACAGGCAGAAGAGCCAAGGAGAGAATTCTTTCACCTTTCTATAGCCCTAGGGTGGGGTCTTGCAATTCTATCCCAGACTTAATGGCTTCCTGAGTCTCTGGAATTTCCTCCCTGCACTGCCCACACAGGAAAGGATGTTTACTTCTAGCTCCTTTGAGCTTGCTTACATCCTGTCCCCTACTGAGAGGCTGCCTTCCTGTGAACATCCTCAGAGACCCACCCAAGATTATTTGAAAGGTCAAGTTGACAACAAAATTTAACCATTACAGTGATCCTCCTACCTCTGCCTCCTGAGTGCTGGGATTAAAGGTGTGTGCCACCATGCCCGGCTTGTTCTGGCTTTAAGCAAGCTAAAGAAAAACTTGGGCTAGAGAGTTGGCTTAGTGATTAAAGGCACTTGCTTACAAAGCCTGATAGCCTGGGTTTGATTCCCCAGTACCCACATAAAGCCAAATGTACAAAGTGGTACATGTGTCTGGAGTTCGTTTGCAATAGCAGAAAGCCCTGGTGCCCCCATACCTTCTCTCTCTTTCAAATAAATTTATTTTAAAAAGTTGTCTTCTAGGTTTTGTCAGTGCATGGTAAGGAAGACTTTACTCTGTAGGAGATACAACACAGCTCCTACATGAGCCTGGACAGGGGGGAGACTCACCATGGAGTGATAACACAAATCAAGCCTCAGAGGGTCAGGGACATCCTGAGGGAAGCACCCCAACATGCTTGCTGAAGACAGGCTGGGGTGATCACAGGCCACTTGGGTGAGAATTGTGGGTAAGAAGCAGATGAGACACTGAATGTTTGAGCTGAACCGACACGGAGGTTCTCTCGTCCAAACTGGATTAATTAGAAGGGGCCCAAGAGAAGACTGAAGTTTGGTCAAGCAGAGGAAACAGCATTGTACCTGCCCCCACCACATCTTGCTCTCAGCACAGCTGGGAGTTGTTTGGGCTCCGGGTATCCCAGCCCTACTCCTGTCCCAGGCCCAGAGAAAGGCTGGAGGATGCATAGACCTCCTTCCGTCCAACCAAATTCCTTTGTCCACATAGCTTTTCTCAGTCCTTCCCAGAATCTTATTCACATCCCTGGGAGGGAGGCAGAGGTAGAAGGATTGCTGTGAATTTAAGTCCAGCCTGAGACTACTTCATGAATTCCAGGTCAGCCTGGGCTAGAGGGGACCCTACCTGAAAAACCAAAACAGAAAGAAAGAGAGAGAGAGGAGAGAGAAGAAAGGAGAGGAAAGGAAAGGAAAGCGAAGGAAAGGAGGAAGGAAGGTAAACCAAGCTGGTTATACCTGGCAGTGTCTCCACAGGTGCTAGTCAATAAAACCTCCTTTGACAAGGGAGGCAGCCCTGCTTTGTATGCTGAAGGAGTTTAGTAAATAATTGGTGAATAGTCAAACCACCTGAATTCATCACGTTTTATTATTTTCCATGTTCCAGGTAAATGCAGAATACATTAGGTATTTGAATAGTGGAATAGTTTTTAACAAGCATAACCTCGGGTAATGCCAAAGTTAACTTTTTAAACATTGACTCATGGAGCTTTGCTTGGGAGTGGTGAGGAAGTAAGACTATAGAACCTGAGCTCTGGTCCATATCAGCTGAAGTACAGTGCATCTTAGACAATATGTCCAGATAATTCATTGAAAATACTAACATCTAAAATTTCAGCAATATGCAGGCTGAGGCAGAGTATTGTGAGTTTGAGGCCAGCCTCATTGATACAGTGAGATCCAGTCTGAAAAAAAAAGAGGGGGCTGGAGAGATGGCTCAGTGGTTAAGGCACTTGCCTGCAAAGCCTAAGGACCAGAGTTTGATTCCCCAGTGCCCACAAGAAGCCAGATGCACAAAGTGGCACATGCATCTGAACTTCCTTTGCAGTGGCCGGAGGCCCTGGTGGGCCCGTTCTCTGTCTCTCTTCTATCTCTTTTGGCTTGCAAATAAAAATTTTAAAAGCCCAGTTGTGGTGGCAAATGCGGTTAATCCCAGCAGCACTCAGGAGGCCTGAGATAGGAGGATAGGAGTGTCACGCCAGCCTGAGACTACATAGTGAATTCCAGGTCAGTCTGGGTTAGAGCAGGACCCTACCTCAGAGGGAAAAAAAGAATAAACAGAAGCATTTCTTTTATTTATTTTTTTGTTTTGTTTTCAAGGTAGGGTCTCACTCTAGCCCAGGCTGACCTGGAATTCACTATGTAGTTTCAGAGTGGCCTCAAACTCATGGTGATCCTCCTACCTCTGCCTCCCAAGTGCTAAGAGTAAAGGCGTGCGCCACCACATCTGGCAACAAAAGCATTTCTTCATAGGCTGAAGAGATGGCTCTATGGTTAAGGCACTTGCCTACAAAACCTAACGACCCCATTTCCATTCCCCAGTACCCACATAAAGCCAGATACACAAAGTGACACATGCATCTGGAGTTTATGAGCAGTGGCTATCGGCCCTGGTGCACCATTCTCTCTCTCTCTCTCTCTCTCTCTCAATCTCTCTCTCTCTCTCTCTCTCTCTCTCTCTGCTTGCAAATAAATAAAAAAATATTTTTTAAAAAAGCATTTCTTAGCCGGGCGTGGTGGCGCACGCCTTTAATCCCAGCACTCAGGAGGCAGAGGTAGGAGGATCACCGTGAGTTCAAGGCCACCCTGAGACTACATAGTGAATTCCAGGTCAGCCTGGACTAGAGTGAGACCCTACCTCGAAAAAACAAAAAAAATAAATAAATAAAAATAAAAATAAAAAAGCATTTCTTGCCAGGCATGGTGACACATGCCTTTAATCCCAGCACTCAGGAGGCAGAGGTAGGAGGATCGCTGTGAGTTGGAGGCCACTCTGAGACTACATAATGAATTCCAGGTCAACCTGGGCTAGAGGGAGACCCTACCTCCAAAAACAAAAATGAAAAAAAACCACATTTCTTTAAATTTTTCCCTTGTATCTGCATTAGTGGCAGGCAGGTGTGATATCCTATCTCCATGGCTTTGCAGGTAGTTGGAACCAGGTTTCAGCATTAGGTGACGAACATGAAAGTCACCAGGTGTGGGTCATACTAGTCACTCTTAGCGGATCTCTGAGGAGGGAAACATCAGGTGGAGATATTTGTATTGAGATCTTAGTTATTAAAAGTCATATTTATCTATGATGGAAACAGGTGTGGAGAGTGGAAAGGTCTTGTTTCATCAAAGTACACACACACACACACACACACACACAAAATTCTGGGGGCTCCTCAATCCTGATATCTGGGGGGGGGGATGCTGGGACCTGAAGCCAAAGAAAAAGCTGCACAAGTTTCCCAGGTGGTCAAAATACGTCATGCCTGTTTTCACCCACACCTGCACCCATTGTTGGGAACAACAAGCAATTCTTTTCCTAGCCACTAAAGATAATGACCTCATTTCATGGATAGTTATAAGAGACATTTGTAAGGCCCATCAGCTAGCAGTTTTAGGCCAGAAATAGAAACGGTGACTTCAGTTTCTTTTGTTTTTGTTCTGTTTTTGTTCCTCAGAAATGGACAGATGGGAGAATTTTGCAGGCTTTGACGTAGCCCAACAAAATAATTTCTATTGCCACTGGCAAAGGTGAGTGAGGTTTGAGTTTAATTTTTTTCTACTTTAAAAAATGATAAGCCGTTAGTGTTCTAATGCAATTCCTTTGGCAACTTAGAGACTTTGAACATAGATGTTTTTAAACCATTAAAGTAGGATCATCCCTACTTGAAACTTTTTAGAAAGTGTGTGTGTGTGTGTGTGTGTGTGTGAGAGAGAGAGAGAAAGACAGACAGAGACAGACAGACAGAGACAGACAGACAGACAGACAGACAGAGAGGGGAGGGGGGTTCTGCCCTGGCTGGAGATATCACTCCATCCTCTCTTTCTTCTGTCACTAGAGAGAACTTGGAGGCCCAGGCCAGCCCCTCGGGTTACCACTATGACAGCTGGTATGAGGAGCCGCACAGCTCTTTCTCAATTTCCTGCTACAGCTATGCGTACACAGCCCACGGGAGTGGACCGAGCCTCCCTGCTGTGTATGACAGCCCTGAGACACAAGCTGGATCGTGGGGTCCACCAGAGGTAACCCTCGCTGGAAAGCCATTCCTGTGGTCATGCTCAGTAATGCAAACCTGCTCCTATGCTTCCCTTCCCTTCCTTTTTTTTTTTTTTTTTTTTTTTTTTGAGATTGGCAAATGACCTCCATTCTCCCTACTCCTGAAAGCAAAGTAATAAGACTTATGAAATCTTAGCCTGGCCTAAATTTTGCTACTAAATTTTTGTTAACATTGAAAAATAGATTTTACTAACACTTAAACTAGATTAAGAAGGGGGTTGGGCATTGTGGCACACATTACTAATTCCAGCACTCAGGAGGCAGAAGCAGGAAGATCACTGTGAGTTCAAGACCAGCCTGGGACTACAAAGTGAGTTCCAGGTCAGCACCTTTGGAAAGACTTTTTTTTTTTTTTCTTTTTTCTTTTTGGTTTTTCAAGGTAGGTTTTCACTCGATCCTAGGATGACCTGGAATTCACTATGTAATCTCAGGACGACCTTGAATTCACAGATCTACCTCTGCCTCCTGAGTGTTGAGATTCAAAGTGTTTGCCACCATGCCCAGTTTAGAAAGAAATTTTTAACATTTTAAGTATACATGCATACACATACACTTAATTTGCAAGCAGAGAGATAAGCAAGTCAGAGAGAATGAGCACACCAGGGCCTCCAGCTGCTGCAAGGAACTCCAGATGTGTGGTAGGTACCCGGCTAATGGGGCATGGAGGAAGTAGGGTTTTGCTAAGATTTACAGGGGCCCTCGGACTTTGCCTCAACTTCCTTATCAGAAGGAGACAGTCCCAGAAGCCTGCCAGACTCAGCAAAACCCTACTTCCTCCATGCCCCATTAGCAGGGTACCACACAGATGCATGTGCCACTTTGTACATCTGGCTTTACGTGGTGATAGGGAATAGAACCCAGATGGTTAGGCTTTACAGGCTAGTGCTTTAACCACTGAGCCATCTCTCTAGCCCTTACACAATATTTACAGTCTGCACAAATGTACATTGTCGGAAGAGAAATCCTCTTCTATTCCCTCCCCACTTAGAAGAAAGTGCCTTCAGATGGATTGATGTCTTCCCTATCTTTCTCCTATTCTTGCTAACTATGATGGAGCTTGCTTTCTATGTGAGGGAAGGCTTGTTCCTTTCATCTACTTAGAGGCTATTTAAGGAGACCTGTCTTTATCAAATCCCCCCTCTAGGAGCTGGGGTGCTGGAGCGGATACTTAGCATCACCAGCCCAGCACCAAAACCAAACCCATTAACCAAACAAAGCTCAATGACCCTTTGCATGGTGGCACACACCTGAAATTTAGGTGCTGAGGCGTAAGTATCAGGAGATGAGGTTAGTCTGTTACCTAGGAAGACCCTGTTTCAAAAAATAATTTCATTGTGTCTGTGTCACATGACTTTGTGGCTGTCCCTTTGTCTACCCACATAATGAGTCAGGTAGTAGGGAATTGATCTTTGCAGTTGAAAGGTTATGAATGGAGCTGGAAAGATGGCTCAGCAGTTAAGGCACTTGCCTGTAAGGCCTAACGACCTGGGTTCAATTCCCCAGTGCCCACTTAAAGCCAGATGCACAAAGCAACACATGCACCGGGACTTCATTTGCAGTGGCTGGAGGCTCTGGTGTTGCCTCTCTCTTTCTCTCTCCTTGCAAATAAATAAAATATTTTTTTTTGTGAACATCCTCTCCCAGGCTGTTCCTAAAGTGCAGAGTGAGAGTCTTTGATGGACCGTGCCTTACCATGAAGGTTGAATTTATATCTAGACTGGTGGTTTCTAAAACTTAAAAACTGGCTGGATTTCTTTCTTGACCTAACTTTTTCATTTTTGAAGTCTTTTAGGTATGCCCTTTGTGATGGTTGTTTTGTTGTCAACTTGACCTTTCAAGTAACCTTGGGTGGTTCTCTGAGGATGTTCACAGGAAGGCAGCCTCTCAGTAGGGGGCAGGATGTAAGGAAGCTCAAAGAAGCTAGAACTAAACATCCTTTCCTGTGTGGGAAAAGTGCAGGAAGGAAATTCCAGAGACTCAGCAGGAAGCCATTAAATCTGGGATAGAATTAGAAGACCCCACCCTAAGGCTATATAAAGGTGAAAGAATTCTCTCCTTGCCCCCTCCTGCCTGTTCCCTGTTCTCTGTGTGTGGTGTTGGTGATGTGTTTCTCTCTGTGTGTGGACCTGTGAAAGGGTAGCAGCCTCTTTTGGATTCTGGAACTTTCCCTGTATCTATAGCTACAAATAAATCCTTTCCTCCCCAAAACTGTGCCTGGTTTGAAGATTCATCCCAGAGGCGTGTGGCTGACTGCGACACCGTTTATATAAAGTGTCTTGTTGATGTCTGATCTCTTCTTTTCCCTTTAGCTCAGCTTGGGGTCTTCCGGTTAGCAGCTTCTAGGTATTGAAGTGGTACTTTCTTTTCCCCTTTTCCCAGCTCCATCTTCCACCTCTGCTTAGTGGCTACCTTTCTATCTCTTCAGAAATTAATGTACTTTTTTTTTCTTTTCACTCATGAGATTTTTTTTTTTTTGAGGTACGGTGTCACTCTAGCCCAGGCTGACCTGGAATTCACTCTTTAGTCCCAGTCTGGCTTCAAACTCACAGCCATCCTCCTACCTCTGCCTCCTGAGTGCTGGGATTAAAGGTGTGCACCACCACACCTGGCTCATGAGAACATTTAAAAAGTTCGTATCAGACTGAGGAAATATGACTCAGTGGTTAAGGAGATTTACTTGTAAAGCCTGATGGACTGTGTGGCCTGGGTTCAAATCTCCAGTACCCATGTGAAGCAGGATGCACAAAGATCTGTAGTGTACTTGCAGAGCAAGAGGCCCTGGCGGGCCGGGCGTGGTGGTGCACGCCTTTAATCCCAGTACTTGGGAGGCAGAGGTAGGAGGAACGCCATGAGTTCAAGGCCAGCCTGAGACTACGTAGTGAATTCCAGGTCATCCTGGGCTAGAGTGAGACCCTACCTTGAAAAAAAAAAAAAAAGAGGTCCTGGCGTGTCCATTCGGTCTCCTTGCCCCATGAACTCTGCCCTTTCTTCAGACAGTTTTTTTTTTTTTATTCATTTTCAAGCAGAGAGAGAGAGCGAGAGAGAGAGAAAGCGCACCATGGCCTTGTGGGTCTGGCTTATGTGGGACCTGGGGAATTGAACCCAGGGCCTTAGGCACCGGAGGCAAGTGCCTTAACCGCTGAGCCATCTCTCCAGCCCTCTTCAGACAGTTTTTTGTTGGTACATTCTAGAAGTTTTATTCTATTCCATACTCATCATTACAGACAGAGTGCATTTATTCACTTAAGAATTCTAAGTAGGGCTGAAGAGATGGCTTAGTGGCTAAGGCGTTTGCCTGCAATGCAGAAGGACCAGAGTTCAATTCCCCAGTGCCCATATACAGCCAGATGCACAAGAGGGCGCCTGTGTCTGGAGTTCATTTGCAGCGGCTTGGAGGCCCTGGTGCGCCCATATTCTCTGTCTGCCTCTCTCTCTCTCTCTCTCTCTCTCTCTCTCTCTCTCTCTCTCTCTCTCTCTCTCTCTCATAAATAAATAAAATATTTGAAAAAAAAAAAGAATTCTAAGTAGGGCTGGGAAGATGGTGTGATGGTTAAATTTTGTTGTCAACTTGACCTTTCAAGTATTCTCGGGTGGGTCTCTGAGGATGTTTATAGGAAGGCAGCCTCTCAGTAAGGGGCAGGATGTAGAGAAGCTCAAAGAAGCTAGAAATGAACATCCTTTCCTGTGTGGGCAGTGCAGGAAGGAAATTCCAGAGGGTTATCAGGAAGCCATTAAGTCTGGGATAGAATTGCAAGACCCCACCCTAGGGCTATATAAAGGTGAAAGAATTCTCTCCTAGGCTCCTCCTGCCCGTTTGCTGTTTTGTGTGTGGTGTAGGTGATGGGTTTTTCTTTCTGCTCGGACCTATGAAAGAGGGCCAGCCTCTTTTGCCATTAAGGAACTTCCCCTCAATCTGTAGTTTCAATAAATACTTTCCTCCCCTAAATTGTGCCTGGTTTGAAGATTCATCCCAGTGGCGTGTGACTGACTGCGACAGATGGCTCAGGAGTTAAAGGCACTTAAGCCACTGAATCGAGGCAGGCTTTGCAAGCAGGCAACTTTAACCACTGAGCAATCTCTCCAGTTCTCATTCTTCTTAGCCAGGAGGCTTAACTCCATTCTCTGGTGCTAGGCCTTCCTGGATCAGGTGGTTCCCTGGAACAGCTCTACACACTCAAGGAAGGTGCCAGCAGATGAAGTCGAGTGGATATTTAGAGGAGTGCAGTTCTAGTGGAGCTAATGGAGGCTGGGATAACCAAGATGGATGTCAGGCATGCGTCTGGAAGTTACTTCCCTCATTAGGTCAGAGGACGATTGAGTTTTGCTCTTCAGCTTCTGTCCATTGTTCCATAGCTAACATCCCAGTCTTTAGCTGAGCTGTGGGTGTGGGTGTGACAGACCCATGGAGACTCTGCAGATCAGCTTTTGGAAGGAAGGCCACGTGGTGCAGGAATAAGCCTGGTCAGCATGGTGGCACTCACTTGTGACCTCAGCACTAGGGAGGCTGAGGCAGGAGGGTAGTGAGTTCAAGGTCAGCCTGAGCTGCATAGTCTCAAACAAACCTCATGATATTAGGCATCTCTGGTGTCTGGTCCCAGCACAGGCCCAAGGAGTCCAATTAGTTCCCAAGAGTCTGTCAGTCTTGCTTTATGACTTGTTAGCTTAGTTCCTCCATCTCATAAATGTAGTATTTTATTAAAGATTCTTCAAGGGCTGAGGAGATGGCTCAGTGGTTAAAGGCACTTGCTTGCAAAGCCTTCCAGGCCAGGGTTTGATTCCCCAGTACCCATGTAAAGCCAGATGCACAAAGTGGCACATGTGTCTGGAGTTCATTTACAGTGGCTGGAGGCCCTAGTGTGCTCATGCTTACTCACAGTTGCTCTCACTACTCACAAATCAAAAAATTTTGTTTGTTTGTTTTTCGAGGTAGGGTTCAGGCTGACCTGGAATTCACTATGAAGTCTCAGGGTGGCCTTGAACTCATGGCGATCCTCCTACCTCTGCCTGCCTCCCGAGTGCTGGGATTAAAGGTGTGCGCCACCACGCCCGGCTTCAAATTTTTAAAAAGTTTTTTCTAATTGAAATTCAAGAGAGTTTTGTGTTTTGGAAAATGTTGTTTTGGCTTTTGTTTTGTGAGGTAGGGTCTCGCTCTAGCTCAGGCTGACCTGGGATTCACTCTGTAGTCTCAGGGTGGACTTGAACTCATGGCCATCCTCCTACCTCTGCCTTCTGAGTGCTGGGATTAAAGGTGTGCACCACCACACCTGGCTTGTTTTGGTTATTTTTCAGAGCTGGATTTTACTTCCCAAGAAAGCAAATATTGATTTAAAAACTTGTGTTCCTTTAAGACACTGGCTTTCTTTGAAGAAACCACAGGTCCAGGTGAAGACCATGATGAAGAAGCACTAGAAGGTAAGGTAAGCCTTGGACTTGACCCTGTCTCTAGGTGCCTCATTCAGCCAAGTTCCTGGAGACTGAGAGACCCTACTGGAAAATTCCAACGTGGGTTGCTCAAACTCTCCACAGTAGTCTCAATTGCTTCTTATTTAAGCCCAGGTTGACCTGAAACTCACTCTGTGGCCAAGGCTGGCCTTGAACTCATGGTGATCCTCCTACTCCAGCCTCCCAAGTGCTGGAATTAAAGGTGTCTACCACCAAGCCTGGCATTCAGCCTTCTATTTACAACTAGCGATAAAATTGCTGGAAAGGCCTGGATTACATAGTCCCAGGTTCATAGCTGACCATACTAGGTCTGTTTACCTGGCCGCAGGTTACAGGAGAGAGTGCTTGAACACAGTACGTCATACTGACACCTCTTTCCCTAATCAGAAACATGCAAAGCACTGCCTTTAACTGTACAGGAAGGATAATACCTGGGTATGAACTTAAGAAAATTCCAGAAAGTTTGGGGGTGGGGGAAGTGGTGATTTTTCTTCTTCTTCTTCTTCTTCTTCTTCTTCTTCTTCTTCTTCTTCTTCTTCTTCTTCTTCTTCTTCTT
>PVHP010048257.1:0-12562 GCA_004024765.1 Zapus hudsonius | reverse complement strand
TGTTGTTCCAATGCAGACCAGCTGGCCCAATCTCAATGGTTTTCATCTCAAACAATTGCAGGTGAACGGGCAGCAGTTTCGACCCAAAGATCTTCTTTCTGTGCCATCTCCATCTGCTCACACCAGTCCATCTTTACGTAAAACAACCCTGCACAGGTTTCCAGGACACAGGCAGGCAGAACACAGCAAGCCTCTCACGTAAACTGCTTCTGGCACAGTCCTGACCAAGGTCTTAATAGAAGGCTATGGTAGATACTCCTTTATCAAAAGAAAGGTTAGCAAGACAAAAGAAAATAAATTTACTTAATCAAAGTTTTCCCCTTTTGTTTTATTTTTGCAACACAGGAACCTTTAGAAATGAAGACTCCCATATTCAAAGAAAATAGTCTGTTTATTTGATTAGGTTCAAAGAAAAATGGGCAGCGTTTAGAAACATGATCAAACAGAAGGGTGTGATCCAGTGGAACAGACAGGGTGGCAGAGGATATCTGTGTATAGAATTTTGTTTTAAGAAATAGACGAGCTCAGGCGCGTTCAGGGTGGTATGGTCGTAGACTGTTTTAAGAAATAGAAAATGATTTATTTACCATGTTCACCATTATTTGTGATCAAGGAAACAACATAAATCTAGATAACATTATGATACTACAAAGTTATTTTCCTATTTAAGATGCAGACCTTTGGCCAAAGCCCCTCAGTTCATGAACAACCTCTCTTCTTTGATTCCGTGTCATCAGATTCACTGTCAGATAAGGATTTCAGTATTTTTTTTTACCTGCTTTTTGAGAATTAAGAAATGTTTTAACTTTAGACAATCTAGACTCTGTTGAGGTTCCCAACATGCTTCAAGAGGTATAACCCATCCCGTTCACTGCATGTTTTTCAACTGTTTTACTCTTTCCATTTTGTTCCTTTCCATTTTTTTTGTAGTGTAATTTTATTTGAAACCTTTTTCTTTTTTTCATCTCCCTTTTTTAAAATTGCAGAGTTGAAGAGATAAGTTTCAGATGTTCCAGGCCATGGGTTCTGCACCATCTCTGTATTTATATATATTTTTTGTTTCTCTATAACATTATTTACTCCCCTGTGAATGTTCCAGAGCCCCTCTGGATTGAGGGTCTTTAAAGCAGAAGGAAGAATGACCTAAGTTTTATGACTTTGAGGGGAAAGTAGTTCTAATTTCTGTGACTTGGGCAGGAATTCTGATTTCTGCTTCAGGGGAAGCTAAGAGGAGCAAGAAACAAGAGTAAGAGAAAGCCTGAAAGCCTTCTCTGTGATGCTTCCTTTCACTTTAGTTCAAAGTACTCAACATGCAAGTGCACCATACTTCGGGGTATCTTGATCTGTGTCCTGTCTACTTCCTCAGCACTCACCCATTCATCCCTTCCCTTATACTCTTCTTTCCTCCCTCCAACACAATTATACACATTTTAATCAACTTTGCATATAAAAGTTAGCCTATATATTTGTCTATGTAAGGCTTATATAGCCATATAGGATATTATGATTATATTTGTTGTGATTTTTAGTTTTTTCAGTAATTAATAGTTGTCTTTTTTTATTTGCTGTTTTTATAGACCAGTTACTTCTTCATTTCTAATTTCCCCAGCCCTCTTTGAGTCCAAATTCATCAGTTAATCTATAGCTTTGCCAATTTCACTTTTTCTTGGATATATTTCTCTTGTAGTTCTCCGCTTTTCTGCTTAAGAATTGACTTGCTGCCCTCTGTATGAGATGCATATATCCTCATGGGATTTCCTTCCATCATTATTCTGGAAATTATTTTTCTTTGTTCTTGTGTTGGATCCTTTGTTTCCTGGGTTTTATACCATCATAATTCTTGGTTTATTCCATTCTTTAATGTGACACACTTTTAGTGACTTCCTAAGAAACAATGCATAATTAGCTAAATTTTCAAACTTTGCTTCTCTGAATGTTTGTTTCTAAACTTAAGATCTATTTTCATGCAGAAACTTAATGTGAATGTGTAACATGCCATCTAATGTTCAGAGTTGTTAAGAAATCTGTTGCCTTAGTATTTCTTAGGTGATCTGTTGGTTTTCCCCCTTCCTTCTCCTTTTGTTTCTCTCATGTTATAGGATTTCATAATTTCACACTAGGGATTGAGGGTCATATAACTCACCCTATTGGGTGCTTAGTGATTTCTTTCAACCTGGAAATTCAGGTACTCTAAAGTTCTGTAAAGTTTTCCTTATGGATCCTTCCCTTCCATTGTCTTTTTTTTTTTTTTTTTTTTTGGCTTTCAGAATCAGTCTGGTTTCCAAATTTCTTCACTTGTGCTTGTTTGCATACATACTCCTTTTATCACTTTTGGGGAGATTTCCTCAACAGTAGGGCCTTGAACACACTAGGCACTCTACCACTGAGCTTATTTCTAAATCTTTTCTCAGTTTTTGTTTTTAAGACATGGCCTCACTAAGTTGCCCAGGCGAGCCTTGGACTCACCATGTAGCCAGGCAGGCCTTAAACTTGTGATTCTCAACCTTCCTAGTAGCTGAGGTTACAGACCTGGTTTACCAGGTCTGGCCCAAGTGTTCATTTTGATTTTTGTTTGGGCTTTCATATTTTTATTTTCAAGAATTCCTTTCCTCCCTGTTTTTAATCCAGCTCTTAGTAATGTTCTATTTCTGAAAAAAAAAATTGCTCTAATATAACCTCTCAAAAGACCTTGTTTACTGTTTTCTTCTGTAGTGGGGAGTGAGCACTGCCTGACAGAGTTAGTTTTATTACCTTGATTGAATCTCAAACAATCAGTAGACCATAGAACTATAGGTTGATCCAAACTAAAAAAATTAGATGAAATAATAGTAATAAATCAGACTTATTTTCTGGCTGTTGAATACTCATGAGAAAGAAACTAACATCATTGAGCAATTATCTGCCATGTCACAGAGTTTCAAACAAGTTTTCCTATTAAAACTTAGTAATTAATAGGAGTACTTAATACAATATAGAGTTTGCTTCAGCATTAGGCCAAAACAAGATTATAATATAGAATCTCCCTTGTTTTATTTCACTGATTTTAAAATATCAGGTAATAATTTCCTACTGCATTTGAGAATTAGTAACATTTAAGCCTCGATGATGTATGCCTGTGTTAAATATATTCAGGTGAAATTGATCCCTTCCTAGGGGAACATTGGTGCTTATTCACAGGACTTCATTTCAGTAAGAAAAGACTGTTCTTTCCTAAGTTATCTACTTTTCTTCCCTGGTCAACCCTTGAAACAAAATACTAAAAGTTTTATTTAAGAAAGGATCCTGAGACAATCCATTAGTGATGGTGGAAATAACCAGCCAGGGAAGAAAAACAGTGTAAAAAAAATATCCAATCACACTATTGAAAAATTCACTACAGAATCTTATAAAGTAAACCATGTAGGGCTTGTTTGCATTTCATTTAGAACTTGCCATAGAGACTGATAGGCTGAGAATTTAGTGGGACTTATTACCAAATACAGATAGTCAAAATGGGAAAACTTTTTGGCGTAATAATTTAATTTACCAATCAATCATTAATATTAGTAATTCACATGGGAGCTCACTTTTATACTTTATGTAAAATTTGTTAAGCAAATAATGGGAGGATTTCTAGTACCCAAGAAACACCAGTTTTAATAAGTTATTCAGGGTCATCAATATATTTTACAAGCCTTTGATATACTTACAAAAACTAGTTCTCAAATAGGCATTAAGATAACTTTTTCCAAGAGCTTTATAATTGGAATAAAGTAAAAGTTGGCTGGGAAAACATCATTTGCTATTAAGTAATTAGACACGTCACCTGTCTCAAGTGACAGAAGGCTCTAGCATTTAAGTGAAGGGGTGTAGAATAGAGAAAGCACCATGAAGATAACCTGTGGAGAGGATTTCTAATCCTGATGTTTTTTCTCATAAGATGATTGAAGTTATATGAAGTACTTCTGTAGACCTCAGTTTCCATATTTATTAGTTATAGGCTTGAGTATGTAACTACTGGTAGAGAAGAGGGGCATATTAACTCCTTGGAGAAATTGCCATTTTCTGCCAGGAAAAATGCTTTAACACACACACACACACACACACACACACACACACACACACAGAGGAGAGGATAATTTCTGAGGGCTCTTGTGAGGATTAAATGAAATAATGACTATAAAGTGCATTCAGTAGGTATTCAAAAATGTTATCCACCCTTCACCTCCCATATTAGGAGGATTCTTTATCTTTCCAGTTTTGAAAGAAGCCACAGGAAAAGTTTTTAACTTTTTTTTTTAAAAGAAAAGAATGATTTCAAAGTATACAACTATCAAGTTGCATGAGATATTCCACTTTTTATAAGAAGCCTCTTCTTTCAACAGTTACTAGAGTTTTTTAGAGGAGGGGGTAGCAATCTGTCATCGAAGTGTTGACAAGTGAAACCCGACAAGGTTGAGTTGGTATAGCTGTAGGGCACTTCAGTACTTTTCAATGTCTTTCCTATTTGTAGAGAAAGGAGTTCTTTTTTTTTTCATTCCTCCTCACTTCACAACAGTCTTTGATTTACATACATTTTAAGACAGTAATTCTGAATTGTAAAATTATTTCACTATTATTGGTTTAGATAAGAGCATTTCTGTGTTCTCTTGTCTTTAACTGAGCTTTAGAAATTATTCCTGAAATTCAATTTATATTTTGTTCAAAGTCACTTGTTTTTCTATTCAAGTGTAGAATAAAATTATATTTTAGAGTTATAATTTAAAATTAATTATCATTATCATATTTCCAGCATGTCTTCTTTTCCTTGTCCTTTTACTGTTGTGATTAAGGTACATTCTTTAAAAAGGTATTAAGCCCATATTTTTTGAACTTCAGAAAGCTGAGAATCTGTGTTGAGCCTGTTAGTAAGAGATTATTGTTATTACCATTACTGCTATTTGCTTATGCAAGCATGCTTTTGTCTTCCCTTAAGATGCCCAATATAAGCTATACCAATAAGATTGCAAGGTCGTGGATAAAAAGCACTCCAGTTAGATATAAGTCTCTTCGGAATAGTTGAAAACTATGTGTAGCAAAATATTTAAAATGAGCATCGGCAAACAAAATGTTTGTATTAATAGGAACCTAGAAAATGGCTATGCAAAGGTCAGCACTGATCTTTAAATATTAAAAATTTGTTGCATGTAATGAGTAGAAAGAAGAAGCAGGCTGCGATGGAAAAGCTATTGATAAATTGTCTAAATGTCAAAACTGCTTACAATATGAAAAATGTTAAATTGACAAAATCTATTTAACTAAATGAATTAAACAGTTTGAAGAATGCTTTAGAGAAATATTTTCCAAATTTAAGATTTTTTCCCTATAATTTAGTTCACAAAATTGAAAGGATTCTTTCTTTTTTTCCTGGCATAAAATTTCTTCTATTAGTAATAATGTTACAAAGTTTCTCTCAGAACATAGAAATCGGTAACCTTTGCTTTATAAGAAATCACAGCCTCAGTAACTACACACTTGGGACATGAGAGCCCGGCCGAAGAATGAGCTATGCATGGTCCCCTACCACAAAGACTGATCCAGAAGGTCCATGGAGGAGGATATCCAGCTGACTGGGGAGGGGGAAGGGGGGCAACGGGGAATTGGGGATAACAACTCATGGTTAGCCCACTAAACAATGTAACTCATTATGAACAATGGAAAAAAAAAAAAAAAGAAATCACAGCCGATCAGTTGTTAGCAGCCATAAGGAACCGCCTCATGGCCATTGAGCCATATCTCTGGCACTTTGTACAATAGTAGGATGGAGTTCAAAGAGCTTTTATTAGGTTTAATCAGTTCTTTAAGAAAATATGATTTTAAATTTTTTTACTTCATGTATGTTTGATAAAATTTAAGTGATTATGTTCAATGTTTATAATAAAGATTTTACTGTAAATATACAAAAGGATAGAGAAAGGTGCGCATAAGATAGGAATGTGTAAATTTTAAGGGCTAAGCTATTTAAAAATATGTAATGATGCTTAATCTCATTATTGAATAGAAGATAAAATTTACAATTAAAAGAAAGCTCTTTTTACAACAGTGCTCTAAGATGTTAAGATATGGGAAATGGTGCAGTCCTGTTATCAGTAGCAATGTAAATTGGCACAAAGTGTTAGATATATTCTCATGATAATATTATTTGCAAGGCAAACTATTAAGGGAGTGGTTAACTAGTTATGATTACTTTTCAATGGAACATCTTGCAGCTATCATATTATGAGGTAGATCTGAATATGCTGACAGTGTCCATGGTGGGTTTTTCAGTGAAAAAAAGCAAGGTGTATTTATTTTTAAAATCCTGTCTTTATAAAGATGGAAAACAAGTCAGAATGAGTGTGGACATATTATCAATATACCAGGGAAGTACAGAGGATACTACAGAGCTGCTGTCATTCATGTGGAAGGGACAGTGGGAGGGATACTTTATTTTCACACCAAAAGCTTCCACTTTGTACTTAACAATATGTATGGGTTCCTGTAACTTTAGAACCCCAGAAGAAACAAAAGACCAGGCAGGGTTTAGTGATATAGCAGTTACCTTCTCATTGCTGGGAGAAAGCACTCAACCAGAAGCAGTTTATCGAAAGAATTTATTTCCAGTTTGCAGTTTCAATGAGAAGTTTTCACTGGAGAGCAAGGCAGGATCAGAGAGCATCACATCTCCGCAGCAGCAGGACAGTAGAAAGTGTGAGCTCAGCAGCACTGACAGGCAAAATCCCAAGGCTTGGACGCACCTCTAGCAATGCTCCACCTCCCAAAGGCTCTACCAACTGAGGACCAACTGAGGCTCAATCACAAACACATGAGCCTGTGGAAGACATTTTATATTGAAACCACATTCTGCCCCTGGCCCCCATTTATTTAGTTCAACATTTTAATTTAAATATTTTATTTATTTATTTATTTGAGAGAGATAGGAGAGAGTAAAAGATAGAGAGAGGAAGGAGGGAGGGAGAGAACATTAGAATGAATGAGCATGCTAGAGCCTTCTGCTATTATAAGCAAACTCTAGTAGATACATGTGCCATGCTTTACCTCTGGCTTTATGTGAGTATTCGGGACTTGAACCTGGGTCATCAGACTTTATAAGCAATTGCCTTTAATCACTTAAGCCATCTTACCAGCTCCTCAATCCAACTTTAATGTCCTCATTGTCTTTACCATTTCCAACAATGTCTAAAAGTCCAGTCTCATCTGAGATTTAATATAGTCTATTAACTGTGAATTCAATAAAAATCAAAATACAAGTTACATACTTCCAACACATAATGATGCAGAGTAAACATTTTTATTTTAAAAATGAGGATTGGAAGCATAGCCAAAAAAAAATTTTTTGGATCAACACAAAATTGGCAAAGCAGCAGGGCCAACAGCAAATCCAGCACCTGAGACTTCTGATGAAATTGTTTGAGCTACAAAAGGCTTGGGCAACTCTACCCTTCCACTTGTGATACATGCTTCCTGAAGAGAATCCACCCCATCCAGCAACTTTCTTTAGCAGCTGCCCCATAGTTCTGGCATCTCTAACATCATGAGTTCTCTGTTACAACCCATCTTTACATTTTCACACAATGGCTTCACAGGGCCACCTTTATATGGACTTGAACTCTCACACTGTTAGCCTCAATCATTCCTTGGACCCATATAATCCATGGCCCTCTATTTTCCTGCTTCTTAATGCCTTCAGAACTAGTACCAGGTGGGCAATGCTGCCACATTTGTTTATCCAGGAGGGATAAAGCCTGACCTTGAGGAGCAGAAATTCCTTACAGCAGGCTTTCTCAGGGTCCCTCCTTTTAAAAGAGTCAGCACTCCTATTGTCCTGCAGAGCAGCTGTTCCATCATTAGAGGTGGTATCTGTAGCAATTGTAGCTGAATTGGCCAGTCTTTGGGCCTGGCCAAAAATGTGTCCACACTTCTTTCTGTGACGACCTTTATATCTTTCATATCCTTCTGCTCTCTGTTTTCCACAACAAAACACACTGGGTCCATTACTATTAAATTCAACTTTGTTCAAGGTACAGGATATGGGCAAAATGTAACCAGACTCTTTTCTGGAACATCACACAAACTTCCTCTAGCTCAGTTCCTCATAAATTCTTCTTTCTTTGCTCTCTGAAGCCTCATAAGCTGAGCCTCCATAGTCTTCTACACTTTAGTCCCTCAAATACTCACTAGAATGTGCATCAAGCTCTGTCACAGCATTCTACGGTGTCTCTAGTCCAAAGTTCTAAACTGTTCCACATTTCTACTGCAAGCCAGTTCCAAAGACTAAAAGCCCCATAAGCTTTCTGTAGCACTTCTTGGTACTGATTTGTGTAGCAGTTATCTTCTTGTTCCTGAGATAAAACGCCTGACCAGACGCAGCTTTTTGAGGGAAGGGTTTATTTACACTGACTTCGAAAATGGAGGGGAAGCTTAATCATGGCCAGGAAAGTATGGAGGGAACTGAGAGCCAAGTATTACATCTTCTCAGCAGCAGGGATGAAGTAGACTGAGCTGGCTAGCACTAGGAAGGTGCACTGGGCTATAAAATCCCAAAGCCTGCCTTAGTGGAACACACCCTTTCCAACCAGGCTCTACCTCCAGAGGTCCCATCAGCTGGGGATAAAGTATGAGGTGCAATCACAAGTACATGTGGCTATCAGGAACATTTTATGTTCAAAATACCACAAATGGATTGAGAAGTTTCTCTCCATTTTAAAAAATTCTGTGGTTATCTTTTTTCTTTGTTTATTACTCTTAATTAGATACATTGTTTGAGCTTTAGAAACTTAAAGTGTACAAAAATGGAGAGAAGTAAAACTATCTCTCCTAAGTTTCTAAAGCTTCTTTTAAAAGGACACAAGTAGTGCTTCTAACACAGTGCTGTACACTTCTCGTATCCTGCTTCTACCATGTAATTGCTTAGTGTTTTGTGTTAAATCTAAAAGAAGTATTGCCTTTTGGATATTTTTATTTATTTACTTGAAAAGAGAAAGAGAGAGAGAGAGAGAGAGAGAGAGAGAGAGAGATAAAGAGAAAGGCACAAGCAAGCACAGGTGAATGAACTCCAGACACATGCAGTACTTTTTGCATCTGGCTTTGCATGAGTTCTGAGGAATCATACCCCAGACTGGCAGGCTTTTCAGGCAAGCACCTTTATTTGCTGAGCTATCTCCTTAGATCCAAGTATTGCCTTTTTGATATTTGTGAGATACTTCTACTAGGTACTTGTTATCAAATATGCCTTGAATATTTACTCTTATATTTAGGTTGGAAGGGTATTCTAGACTTCCCAACTGACTTGGTGCTTTAATGTTATATTAGTTTCTGTTTTCCTTTTGCCCACTTGTTTTTGTTGTTGTTGCTGTTGTTCTTTGAGACAGGGTCTCATACATCCCAGGGTGACCTCAAACTCAGTATTTGGCAAGGTTGGCCTGGAACTTTTGGTCCTTTTGCCTCCACCTCCTTAGTGCTGAGATGGCAGGCAAGCACTACCATGCCTGGTTTATGTGGTTCTATGGACAGAACCCAGGACTTTGTGCTTTCTAGGTAAGCACTCTACCAGCTGAGCCATCGTCTCATCCCATCAGTCATATCTATTTCATTGTGACAGACTACCTGATGGGAACAACTTAGGAGAGGATGAATTTATTTTGGCTTGTGGCTTTAGGGAATATTAGAGATGGTGGTTGAGGCAGCTCTATTAGTGTTGCTGGGCACTTTGTAGCACAGCTTGTTCACATCTTGGTGGATGAGGAAGCAGAGAGCTGTTGACCAGAATTAGAAGCAGGTATACCTTTCAAAAGCCTGCTGTTAGTTGCCTATGTCCACCAGCTAGGGCCCAAAACTTCCATCACTTTCCAAACAGTGCCACTAGCTGGGGACTACAATTAAAATCCATGACCCTATGGGGTACAATTCCCAGTCAACCCATCACATATGCTATTATTAGTCAATATTTGTAATGTTTAGATATATTTTGAGATATGATTTGATAACATTAGAAAGTAGATATATTTTGAGATACAATTTGATAACATTAGAAATATAACTAAGGCAGCTAGTTAATTTACTTGATAACTGCTGTTTGAATAAAATTAAAGGATATAGTTTTCATGTTAGAGGCAGTTAGTTTTGTAATACCTACTAATAAAGCTGAACCCTTTCATCTTCAAAGCATTAAACAACATTAATTAATGCTTGCAACATCCTTGCAAATGTAGGTCAATATCATTATCCCTGTTTTTGTAGGTAGGGAAATTGAGGCAGAGAGGTTAAATGATTTGGGTAAATTTGTCACAGCAGGATTAGAATAAAGCATTTTTGGCTCAGAGCCCAGAAATCAGAACAGTAGAACCACACCTCTTTTTTTTTTTAAGAAGACTTAACTTCTGTGTCCTTGATAAAACATGACTTCTCATTAAGTAATTTTGAGGTCATTTCTGCACTCATCAAGTTTGATCACTATATAGCATATTCACACATGCATACACACATACCATTTCTCTTGCATAGCTTTCCTGACATTAATTATATTAATGTATTCTTTCTTTCCTATAATCTCCTTGTAAGAGAATTACCAAAATTTTTATCTTGACCCTCTTTTTCTTCTGTGCTCTCATTAAGTGACTTTAACGTTCAATTTTTAAAAATTCCAAAGTAGTTTTTATAGTCTGGGGCCTTTCTTTTTATCTCTAGCTAGACAGATATGTATACTGAGATGATTCCCTTATGCCTTAAACTCCAATGTCTACAATTAAACTTATACATTCCTCCTCTACACCCCTTTGTTGCTATATTATGGAACAGCCTTTGCCTGGGACTAGAATAAGCCAAGTGGGAATAAGTCTGGGTGAAGGGTTCCTGGGACCCTTCACAGTAACAGTTGGTAGAGTGGCTAAAGTGAATAGTATGTATGGGTTCTTTGCCATGGTGAAGATGCTGAATCACGGTCTAGAAAAAAGAGGAAGAGCCCGGATTACAAGTTGGGGAGAAGGCAAACAGGTGACAGGAATCCAAGTAGTAAGGTTAGTGATTAGGAAAACTGAGAAGTATGGGTTGGGTGGTGGAGCCAGTCGACCTTGTGAAGATGGAATGCCCTGACCACCTTTTGCTGGGCACAGGAAGTAGGCTTGCTCGCTGAGGCTCTGTTGAAAGCAGCAGTCATGATGCAGCATAGCCAATTCCCCATCCCTTGTTGGTTATTCCAAGTTCTTCCTTCTCCTTTATTTCCATAGCTCACATGTGCCACACGTTGCTGCCATTTTCTCTCTCTCTTTAAAGATCACTGGAGTCTTAAAGACTTCTTTGCTGAATGTCCATATTATCTATTACTTTAGTTGCCTTTGATGCAGCAGGTCATTTTCATTAAAACTTCTTCACCTCTTCCAGTAAGCTATCCATTCAATTAATCTTCAAGAATTCTACTCTGTTGATTACTTTTAGTAAAATACCTTCCCTCATTAGAAACTTTTCATTATTCCTATTAGCCTCGTGGGGAACCTAAGTTCTAATTCTGAAATTTAACATTTACAAATATTATTCACTTAGTTCTGATTTCTGTCTGCTGCCTGTCCATTACATCACTTGCTTATTATTCCTTAAGAATGTCTTACATGTTTTAATTTATGTTTCGTCTCTTATTCCTTTTTTGTTTCTCAACCAGTGTCCCTTTCACCAAAATCTGCAGTTCTCAAATGCTTCTCATAAAGTAGAAGCATTTGAGAACTGCAGATTTTATCAAGGCAGAACATCTGCTGGACATCTATCGGTCTTTGTTTATGTTACTAAATTAGCTTAGTTCACAAGTTTCATATTATTGTTTCTATGGCTATTTTGTCTGGTCCCTGGATTATATACTACTTGATAGTTGTGATCCTGCTTTATAAATCTTTGTATCTGAGACTCATAGTAAAATATTACACACATAAAATACTCAAAGTGTTGGTTATATTTAATTATATTTAGATTTAATAAGACTGATCAGTAGTGAACCAATGTCCCTAGTATTCCAGTCTTTTAATTGGAAAAATATATAGAGAGATAGATAGATTTAGCACAAGCCTAAGATTTCATTATTTGTGAACTGCTCTTCTTTTGCATGAACTTTTTTATTGCTTAAGTGTTTGGTTTAGTGTTGAAATTTTTAAAATCTTTTAGTATCATGTCTTTGATTAAACATGTTCACGGCTATACTTATAACAGAAGGCTCTATTAATGACATTAGAGAAGTGATTGTGGAATACTACACTGAATTTTATGTAATTAAAAAGTTATATAATGACTCTGACATCTAATACAAGTGAACACTGCTTTTTAAGTTTCATGCTATTTATTTTTTTTATTTTTTATTTTTTTATTATTATCCATAATGAGTTACAACATTTAGTGGACAAACAATGAGTTGTTATCCCCAATTCCCCACTGCCCTCCCCTCCCCCCTCAACTGGATAACCTCCTCCATGGGTCGTCTGGATCAGTCCTTGTGACAGGGGACCATGGATAGACTAGTAATCAGCCAGGTTCTCCTGTCCGTACCTCTGGATAGTCTCCCCCA
>PVHP010048256.1:0-12369 GCA_004024765.1 Zapus hudsonius | reverse complement strand
AGCCATGAATAGAATGGGAGGAAGCCTAACCCCATTAAAAATTAATCGGGCCTGTAATTACTTGTTCCAGTTATTGGCTCCTTTCCACACTGAGCTGTTGATCAAAGGGACCCATGAGGTTTCCAAAACAAGACAGGCTTCTTTCAAAGCTTTTGAAAACCCACCCCAGGTCAAAGGTAAAATGCTATTGCTGAAGAAATCACAGAAAATCATTGCACAACCCTGAGAACCCCTGCAAAATCCAAAATGGTAACCAGCTCCCAGATGGTAGCATGTGCAGTGCTGGTTGGCATTACACAAGCTGCCAGGGGAAAATGGTCAAATGATATTTTGAAAAAACAGAAAGCACTCATATAAAGTTTAGACAGATATCATGACAATGCTGAACACTCTACTTTAGGGGAGAGATCTGTGAGTCAAGAAGAGATCAGCTGTGCAAACGTGGGAGGGGCGGGGCAGTCAATGGCTTTCAAATTGGCCAATAAATCTATCTACTAGGTGACAAGGAATCCTTAACTGGAACTGGGATACAGGGCAAAACCCCATGGAGACCAAAAACCTGGGCTCCAATGGGAAATGCCCACTACCAGAGGACTACAGAGAGGCTGCACCCAATAGAATCTTGTGAAATTAGCAATGAGTATTTCATTTAACCTATACTGATCTCACTCTCCAATGGAGATTTTACTTGTATTTTTCCAAAGGTAGTGAGAGAGCTGTGTTCAATCCAACTCCACCAACAAACCACAGGAAGATGGCTGACATCCTGGCAAGAGATGAACCACCCCAGGCCTATCTGGTAGACCCCAAATGGAACCTTTGAGAAAGTGTTGTGATAAGCATAATGTGTCCTACACAAAGTTTGCCTAGCCCCACTTTGGAAGTCCACAATGAAAATATCAAAGAAAGAGCACAGATCCAAGCCCATTAAGCTTAATCATCAGCTTGTTATTGAGATTCTCTAGTTGTTGGTTTGCCTTCAATTCATTTATTGCTCTTATGAGGTCCCCCTGATTTTCAACAATTAAGCATGTTGACAAAAACTGTGTCCTGTATGACCTTATTCTGTTCAATATCATTTATGTGTTTGTAGAATATTTCCAGTTTAGCCATTATCTTGGTCAGAGTCTCATTGTGATTATGTCCTAAGCTTATTGTGTTCTCATTTGGTATTATATTACTATTATCTCCCTTATATTTTCAGTGAAGTCTCCCATTGTGAAACAAGGTGACCTTGGTGGGGAGCTCTCAGCTTGCTGTGTTGTGACCTTTTTGTATTGGGATACACATATCTTATAATAAAAGTCTAATTTTCCTCAGGAGGTAGCAAATATTGACATTTGTAGGGTCTTCAGTGAGTGTTCTGCTTTGGGGTTAAGCCACATTGGAGTGGGATGGTAGTGTATCCACTGATGCACAGCTTGCAAAGTTGACAGGTTTGCCACAACTTCTAGGCTGATGGCTCCTATGAAAATTGCTTTGGAGGTCAGAAATCTTCTCTGGCAGTCATGGCCAGGAGAACCAGGCTGAATACTAGGCTATCCATGGTCCCCTGTCACTAGGACTGATCTAGACGACCCATGGAGATAGTTATCCAGCGGAGTGGAGAGGGGAGGGCAGCAGGGAATTGGGGATAACAACTCATTGTTTGCCCACTAAATGTTGTAACTCATTATGGACAATAAATTTAAAAATATTTTTAAAAAACAAGCAAACAAAAAAAATGAATTTTCAAGAAAATTAAGCAACTTTCCCAAGATTTTTATACTTATGTGAAGGTATATGCCATATACACACAAGCAAGCACTTAATAAATACTGCTATGTGAAAAGTTTAAAAAAAGAAGAAATCTTCTCTAGCTATAATTAGTGCTGTGTCTTGCCTCTGGGCTTAGGGGTTCCTGGAGCAGTAGCATTTGCCCCTCTTCCTCCACTGAGTGGAATGTGGAGTTCACACAGCCGTGCCAGATATCTCTGTGCTCCCTAATTGGGGTAGAGGAAACACACATGGTGGTGCTAGTAAGGCAGGTGCTGTGGGGGTGGGAAGGGAGGTTGGTGGACTGATAAAAGTCCTATTTCCTCAGTGAGTGATCTGTTTTGGGTTTGGGCCACACTGAAATGGGATAGTTCCATATCCACAGGTGTGCAGGTTAAGGCAGTTACAAGAATGCCAGGCACTCTGGGCTGGTGGCTGATACTAGAGATGTGGTTGGAAGTGAGCAGTACAAAGTGGGCACTCAGGATCCAAACACCTCAAGCGCCTAAAACACTGGCACTGGCACCCCAAAGCATAGTTCCAAAACTCACCATGCCCTCACCTCCTTACATGTACATAAAGCCCCAAATATGCTGGGCTGCTCACCAGACCAGGGGCACAGGCTCCACACACACTGGAACCCCTAGAGCACAGGCCCCAAACACATGGTGCAATTCACCAGCCTGGAGAACACCAGCTCTAAACTTGCTGGCACCCCAAATGCACTGGCCTCAAACACACACTGCTCCTCACCCACCTGGAACACACAAGCCCCAAACATACTAGTGCTCCAAAATCAAAGGTCCCAAACTCACTGGACCCCTCACCCATCTGGAGCACACCCCAAATATGCCAGTGCCACAAATACCAGAAGCTTAATCTTAATCAAAAATACCTGAAGCTATGGAGACATTTACATTCAAACCACTACATTCTTCCTCTTGGTCCCATTGGTTCTTGATCATCCCACAATGCAAAATGCACTCCATCCAACTTCAAAGTCTCCATAGTCTTTACCAACTTTAACACTACTGAAAAGATTTAAGTGTCATCAATGATTCAATGAAGTCTTTTAACGTGAGCCCTGGAAAATCAAAACTTTGACATAGTTCCCACACATAATGGCACAGAGTAAATACAGCGCAAAAGAGGGCATAAAAAGAAGACATAACAAGATCAATAACCAGTAGAAAAATATCGAACATCTGAAGTTCCAAGTCTTACATCTGTAACCAGTAACTAAGTCTCTAGGGTTCCAATTCCACCCCTCCATCTGGGTTGCTCACAGCCTTGTTAAAATTCCATTACAAGCCTGCAATTCTTCTTGGCAGCCATCCCACAGTCCTGGAATCTCCATATTCTTGGATCTACATGGCTTATCCTCATACAATGTCCTTACAGGGCACTAATACAAGGATTTAAACCTGCTTCACAATGCAACATCTTAGTGACTCCTGAAAGCCTATGTACTTCATAACCCTTCCTCCCTGTATTTCTCATGCTTCCAAAACCAGTATCAGGTAGTGGACATAGCTAAGCTTTAAATTCAAGATGGAAGAAAGCTTGACCTTGATGAGCAAGATAGTCTTTCATCAGATTTCTTTCAAGCCTTCCCCTTTCAAAAAAAAATATCATCCCAAGAAGACACATGAGGTCTCCAAAACAATGTAGGCAATTCCCAAAATATTTGATTACCTGACAGAGCTAAAAGGTAACACACTATTGTTGAAAACACCACAGGCTATAATCTTATGATGTCAAAATACCATGTCTGAACCCAAAGGGAAACTAGTTCCCTCCTGAATAGCCCTCATAGTTCTGGAGAGCCCTATAGGAGCTGCTAGAAAACAATGATCACAAAAAGCATGAATAAGCAGGGGACTCTGCAGAGTACAAAATCAACCATAAAGACAAGAAGAACACATTTGTGCAATAGTGGTACACAGCCTCTGTGGGTAACCAAATGTTCTCTGATTGGAAATGTGGCCTGCTCAGTGGGAGAGAATTCATCAAACACTGGAAACCAAGTCAGAATCCCAAGGTCAGGAAGCCCATAGACTTTAGAGAGAAGCCCCCACTGCTCTCTAGAGAAGAATCTTGTACACCAAAAAATAAATAAATAAAACCTCTCAACTTTGCATACCCCCCTTCAAATCAAGAAGTTAGGTAACTACCCCACATGAGATGTGTCACCTCTACTAGCCGGGGCCCAGGAGAAATTTTGGAGGAAGTGAAGATTTGAAGGCTGCTCTTACTGCTAGGCTGACAACCAGCCCAATATTGAGGGTGAAAAACATAGTGATCAATCAAAACCCACAAAAGCAGAAATCCAGAGGTTACAGAGAATTCGACACTAAATCAGACTGCCAACAGGCCTGCCATGGATTAGGGAACACTGAAACATGGGGCATGAAGATTGTAAGAGCCACAAAGTGGGTAGGAATACTAAGAGATGCCTCTCCCTGACTCACAGAGCCTGACTAAAACCTTCATGACCCCTCTGTGAATACCAATAGCCCCACTGAAGTGGGCAAAGGAAAATGGGAGCCTGTGAAGAGATAAGAGTATAACCTATTATAATATATGATTAAATAACTTAAAAACAAGCATTCTGTTACAGTCAGCTTAGTTGCTGCACAGAAAGAACCCAAACAAAAGCGGCTTGTGGAGGAATGGGTTTATTTATAGACTCGAGGGGCGACTCCATCCTGGCAGGGAAAACGATGGAATGAGCAGAGGGGTGGACATCACCTCTGCCACAGCACTGCAAACAGTGGCAGGAAGGTGTGCCAAACACTGGCAAGGGGAAGCTGGTATAACCCCCATAAGCCCGCCCCCAACAACACAGCTCCATCGAGGTTGTAAAATCCAAACTGCCATCAGCTGAGGATAAATTACCCAGAACACATTCATTTGTCTGTGGGGGACACCTGGATCAAACCATGACACAGTCCTACTAGATTGATCCTTCCCAAGGTTGATTTCACCTTTAGGACAGTTTTCCATAGTTACAATGTAAAAAGTTGGCCCACATTCAATCTTCTTAAGTACAGCTTAAGTGGCCTAAAACCAGAGTCTATGCCAGAAACTTTAAATTTGCTTACATTTCTTTTTGTGTCAAAATGTACATCTTTCATTTTTTTCTGTTCTATATTCCTTCTAAGCACACCAGTCCATTACTTGTAAACTCAACTTTCCTCAAATCCTCAAGACACAGGTAGAATGTCTTTCCACCCATAGGCCAATTCTAACAAAGCTCTTTCTTTCCCCTCTGAAAGTTCGTAAGATGTTCATAAGATGACAACAGACGTTTGGTGAGGATGTGGGGGAAAAGGAAACCTCCTTCACTGCTGGTGGGAATGCAAACTTGTACAACCACTATGGAAAGCAGTGTGAAGGCTCCTGATCAGGATGGATATAGAACTGCTAGTTGACCCAGCTATACCTCTACTGGGCATATATCCTCAAGACTCCTTATTTCAGCACAGAAACAGCTACACAACCATGTTTATAGTGGCTCAATTCATAATAGCTAGGAATTGAACTAACCTAAATGCCCATTGCTGGGCAAACAGATATCAAAAATGTGGTACACATACACTATGGAATTCTACTCAGCAGTGAGGAAAATGATATAATGAAATTCAAAGAAAAATAGATGGACTTGGAACAGATCATACTCAGTGAACTCACACAAGAACACAGAGACAAGTGCAGCATATTCTCCCTTATCTGTGGCACCAAATCAGGTTAAGTTTGAACAGTAAGTAAATATGACTGGTGATCTAGGAGACAGACAAAGGGGACCGAAGGAAATGAGGGCTAGGGGAAACAACCAACGAGGGAGATATACACCAATGTAAACTAACAATAACCTGACTCCATAGAATCCTTTCTTCTGTAAAAGTATCTGAGGTAGCTGGGGGTATCATATGGTAACAAGGGCCCCAAAAAGAGTGGGTGGAAGCTTACGTTTAAAGACAAATGATACTGACCTTTGGATCCCTGATCCAGTAAGTAGTTACTGCCCATCACTGAGCTATTGATCATAGTGACCTACATGGTCCCTAAAATAAGACAAACTCTTATCACAGCTCTTGAGTACCCACCTCAGGCAAAAGATAAGACCCTATTGGTAAAGATTCCACAGACTGCTGTCACAAAACACTGAGAGACCCTGCTGAATCCAGAAACAAAATCAGCTCCAGTAGCCTGGGTAATGCCAGAAGGTGTTACACAAGCTGACAGGGGAACCAGACCAATGATATTCCAAGAAAGCAAGAGACATCCTCAAGCTACACCAACTGATGGCCTGAGAATACTATATGGCATAGACAAGCAAGACAAGAAGTGCCCATCTGTGCAATAGTGGCGCTCAACCTAGGTGGGTAATCAATAGCTGGCTAATTGGCTATGAGATCCACTCAGTGGCAGGGAATCCTTGACTGGTACAGGGGACCAAGGTAACCTTGAATGGGGACCAAGGTAACCTTGAATGGGGACCAAGAACCCCATCTCCAAGGAGAAGTTCTCACTAACCATAGGTCTTCAGAAAGGCTACACCCTTCAAATACTCACCAAACTAGCAATATTTGTCTCAGTTGACCAATAATGATTTCACTCTTCACTGGAGATTCTGTTTGTGTTTTTCAGAAATCAAGGAGAACTGTGGACAATCAAACTCCACCAAGTAGACCTGAGTTGATGGGGGCACCCAAGCAGGAGACAAACCACCTCAAACTCACCATTTAAAGCCCTAATACAACCTATAAGGAAGTGTTGTGATGAGCAAAAGAGGTATCCCCACAGCAAGGCACATATCCCAGGGAAGTATAATGGAGATAGACACCAAGGGTGCCCAAAATTGTCCAAAACACAAATTCAGAGACTCTTAAAAACCTAATAACTATGAAAAATTTAAACTCCCCCCCCATGACTAAGGGAAATTTTCCAGAAGAGGTGGCAGAAAGAATGCAAGAGCCATTGGGGGGGGGCAATATGTAATGCATAAAAGAGAATGTTCTCCTGCTTTCAATGGTTTTCTCTAATAACTTATTATACTTAGCATATTGTTTTGTTAATATATATAATTTTATTCCAATAAAAATTGTTTTTTTTAAGTTAGCTGACCGCCCCTAATGAGATGTACCACCTCTACCATATCTGTCACGGCCCAGGAGAAATTGCAATATTTAATTATCTGAGCAGATAATTGATAAACCATCACCTAAAAATTTAATACGTTTTTGTGGATGACCCATGGAGGAGGTTATCTAGCAGAGTGGGGAGGGGAGGGCAGCGGGGAATTGGGGATAACAACTCATTGTTTGCCCACTAAATATTGTAACTCATTATGGACAATTAAAAAAAAATTCTCTGTACGAGAATATTTGAAATATTCCGAGGTTGGAGATATGACTCATGTTGTAATTGCCTTCATATTGCTGAGAAAAAAGCTCTCTAACTAAAAGTAGCAGATGAGAGGAAAAGTTTTATTTTCGCTATAATCTCAAGGGTGTCATAATGGCAGGGGAAGTCATGATATGAGCAGATCATCTGTGACCCAGGTAGAACATTGCAGCAAGAGAAAGAGTTGAGTTCTCGCAAGAGGGAGCTGGGTATAACACCTTGATGCCCACCCCAACAACACACCTTCTCCAGCAAGGTTCCACCTCCCAAATTGCCACCATATGGGAACCACTCATGGAAAACACATGACTTTAAGGGGGATGTGATAACTCGGTTGGCAAAGGGCTTGCTTCTGGAACATAGGGATGTGAGTTCAGATCTCCAGCACCCACATCAAAGCAGGCACAGCAACCCAGGAATGTCATCCTGGCTCTGGGGACACAGAGACAGGAGATCCCTGGGCCCTGGTGGACAGCCAGTTTAGCTGAATTGCTAAGAACTGCGTTCAGTGAGAAACCCTATTTCAAAAAATAGAGTGGTAGGCTAGAGAAATGGCTCAGTGGTTCAATGTACTTTCTGTGCTAGTATGAGGGTGTGAGGGGGCTTGGAACCTCCTCAGTTCAAAACTGCAGAAAGATCCCATGTAGACAGCTGGATATGACCATGCATGCTGATAACCCCCATCTTTCAAAGGGGAGCAGAGACCAGGGAATCACCTGGGCTAGTGAAAATTAGCAAGCTCCAATATTAATAAGAGACTCCAGATCAAAACGAGAACAGGCTGAAGAGCAACAGTTTGGACCCCCAACATTCTGCTCTGACCCGCTTGTGGTAGTTTGAATAATGTCCCCCAATAGAATTTGTTATAATTGTGTTTATTAAATTGTTAATTGTCTCCAGGCTTCTGGCTGGAGGAAGTGTCACTTTGGCCTAGCCTCCTGGGGACTGGCCCTTTCTAATTTGGATGCAAAATACTAGGGATAGATATGCAAAAGAAAAGCCAGAACCCGGTCTGGCAGCTCTGCATTTTGTGAATTACAGTGTTACAGTGTGCTTGCTTGCTTGCTTCTGGAGGTGCTGTCTCTGTCTCTGCTTGGATCTGTGAAAGGGAGCCAGCCTTTTTCCTTAACTTCCCCAGGGTCTGTTACTTCAATAAATACTTTCCTCCCCCAAATTGTGCCTGGTTTGGAGATTCATCCCAGAAAAGTGTGACTGACAATGACAACACTGCTGGTAAGCAACCCCCAATCCATGCACACGTACACACACGCACGCACGCACGCACGCACGCACGCACACAAAGAAACATTCAGTTGATTCCAGTTCATGGTAGTTACTCTACTGTGCTATAGGACATCTTAAATTATTCCTCCTATCCAACTGTATCCTTCACCAATCATCATCCCCTTTCCATCCCTTCTATGCTTTCCTTTCCTGCCATTGTTACCCATTAATCCATTCTCATAAACCATGGGATCAACTTTTTAAGATTTCACATATAAGTGAAAACATGTCATATTTTAGACATAATCTTATTTATTATTGCAAAACAATGGTAATGAGCAGGCAACCAACATTTTTATATTTCTTCACAAAAGGCTTTGGAGTCACTATTTCAATAATGTGTATTCAAATATCTATCTCAAGGTTATACCTCTTTGCTGCTTTCAGCATTTGTGGATCTTGTTTTTGTTTTTGCTTTTACATTTTACTAGTTTTCTATTTTATTTTCCTATTGGCCAGCTATGTTTATGATTTCCTTTAAAGTTTTGAACTACAATGTATTTCTGAAACAATATCTATGTAGATGTGAAACCATATATGTTAGAATAGAACTGGACTGAGTCCACCAACTGGCCATTACATGGGAATAATGAGGATACTAAGTTAATAGAAAACAGAAGGCATTCTGTGGGGAGAAAACAAAGCAAGGAGTCGTGGGAGAAGAATGGACAACCCACACCAGGCTTGAGGAGCTCATGACAGCGAGATGTTGGAAACCTAAGAGGACAGAATCATTGAATGATGTAGAGGCCAAGAGTTTACAGACAGTAAGCCAGATCTTTTCAGAGATACATATAAAGTGATCAATCGGTAGGATAAAGGACAACCTTTAGCTTCTGGAAGTGGAATGCTGAAAGGATTCACCATTTCTGACACCTCAAGAAACCATCAGACTCAACTTCCAAAATCATGGCCAATCCCTGATCATAGATGTAGCAATAAAGCACTTGACTGTTACAGAATAGGAACAGACAGCATCTGCCCTGTGAGCATAATTCAGGGTAACCTTCTTCAGATAGGTATATTCTCAACACAAAATTGCTTTTTGTTTTATCTCTTTACCTTGTTTCATATATCATCTTGTTCAACAGGCCTGAAATTTCAAATCTACCTCTTCCGTTGGCAAAGCTGTACTCATCCTCTAATTTCAAGTGTGAGCTTTTCCCCTCAACTCATGAACACAATATCTAACATATGTGCTCTAATTATATTCACATGGGACTAGAATTTTATATTTATTTATCACTATCAATAAGCTAAGTGCGGCAGAGCATCATGGTGGACTAGTAGCAGCCTCGCCAGGACTCTCTTCGAAAAGGTTTGATTCTTCAGCTGGGATCCAAACCCGGGACCCCAGCTGACCTTGAACCCAAACCTACCATCTCCCCAACTCCACTCTAGCCGGGGGTCAGGTCTCCCCATCTGCTTTCTACTCTGTAGAGGAACAAAGTGCTGCCCTTCCCCCACCCCTAGCTCCTGCTCCCGCCAACTCTTGCCGGCGCTCCCTCCCGGGGGCCCCCTTCCTTCCTCCAGCCTCCCTCCAGTGATTCCTGGGCGCACTTCTCCCTGAGACCCCCTCCACAAACACAGGCAATCGCTCCACGAGCAAACTGAACGAGCGTGGTTCCCCGAGCACTTCAGTCCGCAGCTGCCGGGTGGGGCCAGCCCTCAGACACCGGGGAACCTCTGCCAGGGCTGGGAGGACAAAAGCAGCTTTGGCGGGCACCAGGGACCACGCGCCACTGACCCTGTAGTGATTCTTGGGCGCACTTCTCCCTGAGACCCCTCCAAATACACAGGCGATCACGTTCCGGGCAAGCTGAACAAGCACGGTTTCCGGAGCACGCGCAGGACCCTCCGGCACCAGGGAACCTCTGCCAGGGCTGGGAGGACAAAAGCGGCTTCGGTGGGCACCAGGGACCACGCGCCACTGACCCTCCAGCGATTCTTTGGCACACTTCCCCCTGAAACCCCTCCAAATACACAGGTGATCGCGTTCCGCAGGCAAGCTGAACTAGCGTGCAGGACTGCAGCTGCTGGGTGGAGCCAGGCCACGGGCACCACCGGGGAACCTCTGCCAGTGCTGGGAGGGCAAAGGCGGCTCCAGCAGGCACCAGATAGGAGGGCACAGTCAGGTGGTAGAACACTGGGCCCTATAGTTGGAGTGCTGGGACTGTGTTTCTACTCCAGCATACCATCTGGGAGCAGGGTGATCCAGTCAGGTAAAAATCTAAGCCTCGCTGGGCACAGAACTCCCCAACAGGAAAGACCTTCGTTTAAGATCAAACCTGGTGATCTTCCCATTGGAAGCAAAGCAGGCTGAACAGCACCCCCCAGGGTGCCTGAGTCCCACTCTCCTACCTAGACATGGGAAGAAATCAAAGGAAAATAACCACAGAAATCAAAGACGGAACTCCCCAACCCAGGGCGCCTAGTCCCTTTATGGAGCAGGAGACTGACAAAGAAACAGAGGTAACACATACACAATTGCAAAGAGAGAACAATATGACTCCTAACCACAACTGCAATGCAAATATGAAGCAGCTAATGGCTGATATGGAAATTATGAGAAAAGACATGAATGAGATGAAGGTATATAACTCAAACATAGTCTCCAGAATGAATTTAATGGAGAGAAATATGAATGAATTCAGAAACACATTAAGTGAATTGAAAATTAATCAGTTAAAAGAGGAGCTAGACAAAGAAATGATTAAATTTGATGAGGACCTAAAAAAAAATAAAAATGATTATCAGGAATCCCAAGCAAAAACAAAAATAGATTGGAAATTAGATCTCACCAAAGAATTGGAGTCTATAAACAAAGCTATAGCAGAAACAAATAATGAAAATGAGATGTTAAAAACCTCCCTTGAATCAATCAGTCTCAGAGTTGATAATTTGGAGGACAGACTTTCAGAAGTAGAAGACAAATCAGAAGGAATTAATAAGGATGTCATAGGTTTCAATAAATTCAAGAAAACAATTGAGCAATACTTGAGGGATCTATGGGATACAATAATAAAGAGGACCAATATTAGAATCATGGGGATCCCAGAGGGAGAAGAAGCCCAGGCTAAGGGCATAGGAAATATCTTCAACAGAATTAATTATTCAAGAAAACTTTCCATATCTAACAAGAGAAAGCCCACTCAACTTTCAAGTGGCCCAGAGGACTCCAAACAGACAGGACATGAAGAGGAACTCTCCAAGACACATCTTAATTAAGATGCCTAACATAGAAAGCAAAGAGAAAATACTCAAAGCTGCTAGAGAAAAGCAAACCGTAACTTACAGAGGAAAAGCCATCAGACTTACCTCAGACATCTCATTAGAAACCATGAAAGACAGACGGGCTTGGAATAATGCTTTTCAGGGCCTAAAGAAGTATGGCTTTCAACCTAGACTACTCTACCCAGCAAAGCTATCCCTCATGATTGAAGGAGAAGTGAAAGTGTTCTATGAAGTAAACCAGCTCTACGACTATTTGAACACAAAGCCAAAATTGCAGAAGATCCTGCAAGAGATAACCCACACAGAAGAAACAAGAAATTTACCTCAGAAGAGTATCAGAGACCAGACACAACAATTGCAGTCAGTGCGGTAATAACAGCAGCAGAGACAACAACCCCCATTACCCCTTCATCATGGCAGGGCTTAAAGCAAACCTCACAGTTATATCACTGAATATTAATGGACTTAACTCCCCTATAAAAAGACAAAGACTTGCAGGGTGGATCAGAAAAATGGACCCCTCCATCTGCTGCCTTCAGGAAACACACCTTACTTCTAAAGACAGAAACCTCCTTAGAGTAAAAGGATGGAAAACAGTTTATCAGGCATGTGGAAATAAAAAGAAAGCAGGTGTGGCTACATTAATCTCTAACAAAATAGACTTTACACCAAAATCAATTAAAAAGG